>JACXGK010008083.1:0-15719 GCA_016801125.1 Novumbra hubbsi
TATGTAATATGGTTTACACATCGGGCACTGCTAATATGTAATATGGTTTACACATCGGGCACTGCTAATATGTAATATGGTTTACACATCGGGCACTGCTAATATGTAATATGGTTTACACATCGGGCACTGCTAATATGTAATATGGTTTACACATCGGGCACTGCTAATATGTAATATGGTTTACACATCGGGCACTGCTAATATGTAATATGGTTTACACGATGGGCAATGGGGGGGATGTGAACATTCAACCTTTCAGTGAAAACATCAAGAGGAATCCCATAATGTTTCTCAGTAATGAACACATATGTCCTTTGATGAGCAGTGGAACACCTATGGAAGCATCTGCTGTGTGTCTTCCTCGCTCCTCACACCGCTCCGAAGGCACAGAGAAGTTCTCCTCCTCTCTCTATTATTTTTTTTTCTCCTCTGCCTTCCCCACTCCTCCCTTGTCCTCCTCTCATCACCTCCCCTTTTCAATCCTCATCTTTCCTTTAGTCCTCACGCCTTCTCTTCTTCTCGTCTCTTTTCCTCCTGCCTGGAGACACTATTAGCCATGTTGCTTGCACACACACAGCCACACGCAAACACACACACACACACACACACTAATTAACAAAGTTTCCCAAACGAACCACTGCGCAGGAATAAGTGCACCTGGGAGCCTGTTCAAAGCTGGGATGGCACAGCAGCAGTAGGCGTGCCAACCAACCAGCCAGACAGGAATGCCCGATGTTTGCCAAAACCCATCACGCAGACGAGAGAGGAAGGAGAGTGCGTGCCTGTGTGTGTGAAGTGTGTGCGCGCGGGCAGTAAAGTCAAATTGCCAAATACACAAATTGCCATCACAAGGTGTTGGTCTATATCCAATCCCCCGTCAGACCGGGGGTGTGGACGGTGTGTCACAGTAATCATACCGGTGACCTTTAAAGGGACTCTGCGTTCGGCAGGGGATCGGGGCAATAATGAGCAGGATCAATGCAGCACTGAAGTCTCCTCACTGGTCTGGGAGAGGATCGATGGGAGGCATATAGGCCCCTGCATAACAGCACATACATAATCCCTGGTACCACGTTGGGATCACGCGGTTGCTGTGGCCAGAGACTAGGGAGGCCACGGCACTGTTTGTTTTGCCGCCATTTTAATTAACTGCATTTTTAGTCACTGTATAGTTTTAGGCACATTTTGTGTCATGAGAATAATGTTTTTCTGCAGTTGATCTAAAAATGACAAAAACTGCGAGCTACTTTAGTCAACATAATGTCCATATTAATCACATTTTAGTTGAATCAAATGTATTGCCTCATTAACCTACAGTAAACATTTACAGTATCACTGACTTCAGGGAATAAAATGAACACCTGCCACCTGCCAAATACAGGCAGTGTTAGCTATTGGCAGATAAATCTGTCTTAACCACGTACCAGCCACTTTGATGGATATGCGTTTGGGAACACCACCATTTTTTTTTAATGCAAAAAATACGATCTTGCTAAACCTACTCAGAACCTACAACGATACAACATTAATATTGGCTTTAATTTTAATAGTTGTTCTCTAATGCCATCCCCATACCAGGCTAAATATGCTCACCCAACATGTGACGGAGGAGGGACAATGGCAGAATGAGAGTGCATACATTTGCCTGATAGAACCATAAGCACGAGCCAGCGGTATGGACCACCTCACTGTGGCAAAGCCTCCAATTACCACAAAGGTAATTCTCACTTAAAACCGTGTCTGAAGTCCTCTCATTCTTTTTCTGTCCAATAACACCAGTGAAGACATGATGAATTTTTGGTTTAGTTTTCGTTTTTTCTGGATCTTTTAGGTAATTTAATAAATATTTGTATTTATTATATACTTTTTTTAAGAAGTGAACTCAACAATGCAGTGGTTAGCAAAGCCAAGCATGCAGACTACCTGAACGGACGTTAGCATCAGAAGCAACGCAGATATAAATGCCAGACACTGTGTCCATGCTCCTCTTCCCTCATCCCCTAGACAACCAGGTAGTGAGTTAATATTCAGGGAGAGAGGGGGGGAGGGGGTTTTCTTCCACAGTCTCCTGTTTGCCTGTAATCAGTGTCTTTTGTCTTTTCTTTCTCCCTGAAGAAATGTCAACAAATGCCAAGAAAGTGTTTAATGAAAGACAGATGCCAAGTGGACAGATTGGCATCAATGCCAGTTTGACTCCCAAGACAGGTGACAGATCAGGACTGGCTGTCCGGTTCTGTCTCTCTGGGAGAGTGTGGGAGGTCTAGATCTCAATGATCTTATCGCTGAGAACATTCATGCCATGGACGGCACAGTGCAAAGCCAAGTCGGTGCCATGGGAAGAGTCAACTAGCAGGTCAGTCTGCATTTTGACTGTTGTTCGGTTTAGTAGACTGTTGTTCGTTTCATTAGAACAGAGGGCAGAGACACCTTGAAATAGTTCTGACCCGAATCTGATCAGTTTGATGACTGTGTTTCTGCAGATACCTAGATGATGTATGGGACAACAGAACAGTAAACACATTGAGCTACAACATTCCAGTAGGACTTGAGAGAGCTGCAAAGCATGGTAGCATATTAGAGGACATAGCTATCAGTATCCTTTGTCAGCTTTCTATGCACTACCTACTTCTCTCCCCCTGGGGCAGAGGCAGCCATATTGAGGGTTTAGCAGAACAAGGATGATAAGCTGCCTCAGTGTAATTCAACAGGATATCATCAGCTGTGTGTATTACCACTGAATTAGATTCATTCTCAAAGCTGTGACCATCAGCACAATCTAAAAGACCAGCGTTGTCATTGAATGCAGAGGACCTTCATTTTGAAAGTAAAAGGCGCTTCTAGGATTTGGGATAATATTCACCGGGGATTGATTGAGCTGCTAAGAGGGAGTACGCGGGCAAGTTTGCTCAGAGAGTGTTGTTGAGGCAGTTATTTTCAGGCAAGTTAGTTCAGGTGGGTTTGTTCAGTCAGATTTGTTCAGGTAGGTTTGTTGTGGAAGGTTTATTCAGCCAATGTATTTCAGGGCGTGTAGTTGAGGCTGTGTTGATCTGGTAGGTTTGTTGAGGCAGTTTTGTTGAGACTAAGTTGTCGATACTTTGTCGTTCAGGCAGGTTTATTCAAGCAGAGTTGCTAGGGAAGTGTTGTTGAGCGGTTGCTATAAAGCTTCGGTCAAGAGAAGTGCACAATATAGGGAATGGAACACCATGTGGGATGGACAGGGAGCAGAGGAGAGAAAAGGAGCAGCAATTACTCCTGTCTGTGATGTAGTGCACCTGGGAAGAGAGTGTGGGCAACACTGGGCAGCACACATATCATTCATACCATGGAGGACAGGGGAAATCGTACTTGTGCTTTTGAACAATAAAGCTTTATCAAACTGAACAAAACAGAACAGAAGGTGCTCATAAAACAGATAGAGTGGGCTATATTGCTCCCTTCAGAGGAGGTAGGGGATGGAAAATAAAACCATCAACAATGTCAAGCGGTATCATCTTATGTCATTCTGAATGGCTCGTAAAACGCACCAATAACATAACTAGGGTCCAGGTTGGACCTGGTGGGCTTATACTCAGCAACGGGGCCTTTACGTAGCCACAGGGCTTGGTAGACACCGATCCTATTGTGAATCTAAATCAATGTGTTGCAGTGGGCACCTGACCACGCAGACTCATGCATCACCACGGAGATGAATGTGATGTGTGCGGACAGACTGACTGCAGAGTGGTAATGATCACCTGAATCCAACCAGCCACAGGCGGGCAGAGGCCCATTGAAACCACGCAAAGGATTTAGATCCCCACTCACTGAGGGAAGACCGACAGGAAGGGGGGGGGGGGGTTAGGCATGCTACGTCTTCCTGTGGAGAAGAGCCTGGGAAGAAACCTGGAGGAAGATAAGATGGAGGGAGGAGAGATGGAGGGAGAGACAGTAAGGGTTAAGGGTAGACGGGAGGGAGGGAGAAAGAGGGAGAAGGTAGTGGAGGGAGAGGGTTAGAAAGAGAGGGAGGGTCGAGGGAGTTAAGGCACAGAATGAGATTGGAGGTGCAAAAAAGCAGGTGTTAAGGTTGTAAGGAAATCCTGTTTGTAGATTCAATAGTTCTGCGGTTTAGTGGACAGACGCAGGAGCCCATATTAGCCCATCTGCTTCCTCCTCCAAAATCCCGTATTGGCCTCTCAGTCCCCGTCAGGAGCCCATATTGTCTCAGTCTGCTTCCTCCTCCAGAAGCCCATATTGGCCACCTAGTCCCAGTCTGCTTCCTCCTCCAGAAGCCCATATTGGCCACCTAGTCCCAGTCTGCTTCCTCCTCCAGAAGCCCATATTGGCCATCTAGTCCCACTCTGCCTCCTTCTCCAGAAGGCCACTGTGAATTCTTCAGGCAGTATGGTGTTGACTAACAAGAACAAGCCCAGTGCCTGGGGATGTCATCAGTATTCCCCACATCACTTCCTCTCCCGGCAGGAAGACCCTTCTCTCCTTAATTATAATTCACCACCAGGCTTGGGACCTCTTTGTTTAGACCGTCTTTGGGGACGTTTTTGGGGAGGACTACATGTTGTTGTTGATGTGTGCAACTGTATATGCATGCTGCATTGTGTCCAGGCTGGGGAGTAACTAGTTATATCACAAAATCCCTCTTCAGTCTTAACTTCATTATTGGACAGGAACTACAGAAGGCATTAGAATCAGGAGCCTGGATATGAAATCTCTCCTCTATCTATCCCCTCTTTACTTCTTTCTTCTCCTATCTTTTCCTCTTTACTCTCTTTTCTGCTCTTTTCTTTTCTCTTCTTTCTGCTCCTCTCATCCACTCTCCTCTTCTCCCTTCTTTCTTCTCACCTATCCTCCTTTCCTCTCCTCTCTTCTCTTTTTCTTTGATCTCATCCCCTCTTTTCTTGTATCCTTTACTCATCTCTCCTAGGCATACTTGCAGTAGGTGAGTTAACATCCAGGAATAGAAGAACTGACCTTCTCCTCATCTCTAACCAAGGTATTTTCTATCTGTCGCTCTGTCTCACTTTTATCTTGAAGTACACTTGGACAACATCACCCTCATGCTTGTTATTCTAAATAAAAACAAATATGCACAGTTGTGCAGTAGGGAGAGTTTCACCTCTATAACAGAGAATAATACAGAAGAAGACAAAACACAATAAAACAACTACAGCTACAGTTGACCAGCACAACACAGGACACATTCCAACAATAGTAGACCAGCACAACATGGGACACATTCCAACAATAGTAGACCAGCACAACATGGGAAACATTCCAACAACCACAGCTATAATAGACCAGCACATCATGGAACACATTCTAGCAACACATGACATGAGATTCTCACACACTATTTTAATTTACAGTGCATCCGGAAAGTATTCACAGCGCTTTACTGCTTACACATTTTGTAATGTTACAGGCATATTCCAAAATGGATTCAATTAATGTTTTCCCTCAGAATTCTACACTCAATACCCCATAAAGTGAAAGAAATGCAAAAATATAAACTTGTATAATAACTATTCACAGCCTTTGCTCAATACTTTGTTGAAGCACCTTTGGCAACAGTTACAGTCTTAAGTATTTTTTTGTATGATTCTACATGCTTTGCACACCTATTTTTGGACAGTCTCTTCCATTCTTCTTTGCAGGACCTCTCAAGACTGGGCTCTGGCTGGGCCACTCAAGGACATTTACAGAGTTCTCCCGAAGCCACTCCTTAGTTATCTTGGATGTGTGCTTAGGGTCATTGTCCTGTTGGAAGATGAACCTTCGCCCCAGTCTGAGGTCCACTGCGCTCTGGAGCAGGTTTCCATCAAGGATGTCCCTGTACATTGCTGCATTCATCTTTCCCTCAGACTAGTCTCCCAGTTCCTGCCACAGAAAAACATCCCCACAGCATGATGGTATTGGCCAGGTGATGAGCGGTGCCGGGTTTCATCCATACATGAAGCTTGGCATTCAGGCCAAAGGGTTTCTCATGGCCTATGAGTCCCTCTGATGTTTTTTTGGCAAACTGCATGTGAGCTGTCATGTGTATTTTATGTGTATGTCATGTGTATTTTATGTGTATGTCATGTGTCACTGAGGAGTGACTTCCATCTGGTCACTCAATCATATAGGCCTGATCAATGAAGAGCTGCAGAGATGGTTGTCCTTCCGGAAGGTTCTTCTCTCTTCACAGAGCAATGCTAGAGCGACCATCAGGCTCTTCCCCGTCAACGCTGGAGGGACCATCAGGCTCAGGTCACCTTCCTGTCTAAGGCCTTTCTCCCCCGATCTCTCAACTTGGCCAACTCAAGGAAGTGTCCTGGTGGTTTCCATCTTCTTCCATTTACGAATGACGAAGGCCACTGAGCTTATTGGGACCCTAAATGCTGCAGATATTTTTCTGTTCCCTTCCCCAGATCTGTGCCTCGATACAATCCTGTCTTGTGTGTGCCTTTCCAAATCATGTCCAATCACCAGAATTTACCACAGGTGGACTCAAAATGTAGAAACATCTCAAGGATGATCAGTGGAAACAAGATGCACCTGAGCTCAATTTTGAGTGTCATGGCAAAGGCTGTGAATACTTGAATACGTGATTTTCTTGCAAATTAAAAAACCAAAAGATCCATTTTGGAATACGGCTGTAACATAACAAAATGTGAAAAAAGTGAAGTGCTGTAAAAACTTTCTGGATGCACTGTATACACTTGGGAATATGATTTTCAAGACAAACTATTGCTTCTCTCCTGACCCAGGCAATGGTATTCACATGATCCTTCAGCCAGATTAAGAAAACATATTATGTTTCTCTAAAAGCTGAAATGAAAAGCCAGTCAAGACCAGGGCTTATCTCCTGACCGAAATACAACCAAAGATACAGAGCAACCTTTTCAAAGCAACAACCTTGGTTAATAAATGGTTAGTAGGACTTCAAACAAAAATTAAGTAAGCTACAATTTGAAGTACAGGTATGAAGGTACATCCCATTTTTGACCAACTAAATTACAAACTCAGAAGCAGTTTCCCTTTCCATCTTATCAAGGTTAATGTTAACGCCCCCACACCACCCAGGGCAACCAAGCCCTAATCCCTAAAGGCCAAGTAGAAAAGATGGATATTTTCTCCATGAATAACTTGATGAATAAATGCATGAATTAGCTTGTTCATTAGATATTTAACCAGTTAACTACGTAGCAGGAAGGCAGAGCACTTGGCTCCATATATGGCTGAGTGTGTGTGTCCGTGCATTTGTCCGGGCAGCAGGCGGGTAACAGCAACCCACGACACTGGCATCTCCTCCATAATCTTAATGAGAAAGGAATCACCAGCGGACTGAGCAATGAGACACACCAAGGCTGGGATTCACAGAGCCTCTCAAAGCAGGAGCGCTGATTTAGAGTCAGATCCGTCTGACAAAAACATTATAATATAATAACATGCAGGCATACACATATGGCGCACACACACACACACTATCAAAGTAAGGACCGGTCATATTAGTAGTATTAAAAAACATTGTACCTAACCCCGAAACCCCAACTTAACCTTAATCCTGAGCCTTACTTTAAGGCTAACCTTAACTTCAATAACCTAACCTTTATGCCTCAGTAAGGCCAAACCCTAATTCCTAAATATTAACCCCGAGGGAGATAGACTTCTCGAGCCAAGCGAGGAACAGCCAAATGTCTTCCTTTATGATTTTCTTTGCCATTTTAACTTAGCGAAGGTCCGCACTAGGAGATTAAAACAAGGAATACCTGATCCAGACAGACAAACAAAAAGACACACTCCCAGAAGGCTTGTGTGTGCTGCATGTAAAACACTGTGTAACACACACGTCCTTGGGAGTTAATCGCTTTCAACTGAAGCAGGTTGACATTGTTCAGTGCCAAATGTGAACAAATTAAATGAGGCAATTAAAGACTGAATAAGCCAGCATAGAGCTTTGATAATTGTGGCCTGATACGCCAGCAGCAATTATAATGGAGCACAGGGTTCTGCCTGGCTGAGTCACTGATGGTCCACAACTCAGTCACGTAGGTGGGATATTTGTGTGTTTGCTGTGTGTTTGTGTGTGTGTGTGTGGGGGGGGGGGTGTATGTCGCAGGGTGTGGTTAGAGGTCACGCGTGTGTATACGTCCCTGCCTGCGTAGGTGTTGGCATGTGGTTTCAATATGCCCATCACACGGTGAGCCATCAGTGTATGTGTGAGAGGCAGCACTGAGAGGCAACCTGGCAGAAAATTGAGACGGTCGGCCATTTTCCCCCTCTCGGATGCTTTCAACCCTTAGCTTTATGGGCCATAACGCCTATGTCATTGGCTCAGAGTGGAGCACTGCTAACAGGTCTTGTCTTACGCCGCCAGGACCAGGGGGTGGGTCGGGGGTTAAGGAGACGCTGAGGAGACAACCATGTTATGCAGAGGGGATTTACACTGATCGATTATTATAGTAGCACTGGGAATCTCAGTTTTTCCTTTGTTTGTCAAAAGCCTCACTCAGTAAACACAGTGAAAACACACAACACAAATAGTCCTGAACACAAGATACAACACACTCCACACACACAACCTGTGAGAAAACACACCACACACAAGGAACAACATACACTAAGACAGAACATAGAAGACACCGGCCTTGTCAATACAGGACACACCTGTTTACTGACATGATCAGACTGGACAGCAAGTCTACCAAAGGTTTTTACACAGAGCAACAAAAAGAAGGAAACACAGGGAGGGGTAGAGAAGGAGTGATGGAGAGAAAAAAAAGAGCGAGATTAAAAGACTGACAGACAGTGGTTATTCAGTTATCGATTCAACAATACCCAATGACATCACTCATAACATTGGCATTCATGCACCACATGTTTTCTTTTTCGTTCTCATCTCTGCCCGTTATTTTAATTTAATTGTATTTATTCAGGAAAAACAAAACAAGACTATGGGGCCCTGAGATGCTCCCTCCCTCTCCTAGTTCTTCCATTATCTGACCTCGTTTCCAACTCTCTGTCTTCATATTCCTCCATCCTCACTGGGAAACCAGAGAAGAGGAGAGAGAGACAAGGACAAATACAAAAGGAAAAAAGAGACAAGGGGACAGTGACAGCAAGAGTGAGACAGGCAGAATAGTGAGACCGACAGAGAGAGATGGAAACAGTGAAAGAAAGAGTGAGATGGACAGAGAAATAGATGAAGACAGTGACCGAAAGAGTGAGACTGACAGAGAAAGAGTTATGAGACAGTGACAGAAAGAGTGAGACTGACAGAGAAAGAGAGATGGAAACAATGAGGAAAGGCGAGAGTGAGAACCACTGTATGTTTTATACTAATTATATATATATATATATACTTATAATACAATGTAAACCCCGGTTTGTCATGCCAATAAAGCTCATTAGAATTGAATTGACAGTCAGAGAGTGAGACAAAGACAAAAAGAGAGAGAGAGACAGACCCCCCTGGCTGGCTTCCTTGTGACCCCCATTAGTAGCTCCTCAGGCAGCAGAGTGTGAAATGATCAGTCTATGTGGCTGCATGGGGCCTGGCCGGGACCTCCAGACCCTGTCCACCGGGCTTGCTGCTGGCCTCTGGGGAGCACTCACCCACCTACTGACAGTCTGTGTCATACTTGGTGTTGTGTCTGTTTCATTCCAGTACAGCTTGTAGCAGTGGCCTAATGGAGAGTAATGAGCAGTGACTTCCAGCATGCTGCTGTACTCCTCAATGCCCCCCCATCACTCAATCCCCCTTTATGCACTCCTCCCTTCCTCCACTGATACCACGCCACTGGTTTCCATGGGAATTGGGGTTTATGGCCTGGGTACCTGAGAGGAGGATATGGGGTTTATGGTTGAGGCTCCAGCAACTCTTAAAGGAGAAGACCATTATAAGCTGTTAGCCTCGGTAATTAGCCCTGTTCTGTATATCAGCAATCAATATGCTGCTCCATTGATTTAGTAGAGCATGAGGACTCATAAACAAATGCCTGTTGTGGAATCTGCCTCAAACACACTCATAGGGTAAATAAATTACCAAACAGACATTCATTCTCACACACACACACAAACCTTCAAATAAGGTTATTGCATTTCTCAGTTAAGCTACATCAGACGTATTGAAACACAACTATAGAGCATTGTTCTTCAATATTCCGTACAACAAAAAACAAATAACCTCAACCAATTATTTGTAAATAATCATTCTGTCTTCTGTGGCACACATGATTAGAGAACTGTTGTCTTGTTAGCTTAAAAAATATCTTTATCAGGTGCAGGTGTTTGTTGTTTTTTGTAATGGTGGGGTTTCATATCATACCAAGAAGGAAAACACCAAGATAAAACCACAAAACACACAAAACCCAGCTCATATCGGGGGTGAGGAAGAAGAGGAGAGAGAAGGCAGACCAATTGAGATATGAAAATGGAGCAAGAAGAGTGAAAGGAAGTGAATAAAGAGAGATAGCAGGAGAGAGACAAAGAGAACATTTTATTAAATCTATGTATACCACCAGTAAATGTGCAATAAAAATTGGAAGCAAACAAACAAACCACTTCACTCCAAGTCGGGGAGCTGAATTGCAGGGTTGTAGCATAACCCCCATAAACCACACTCTGTCACACACACACACAAATACAGACGTAAATAAATACATACATACATAAGTTATGTAGCAAATCTATTTGAAAATTCCACAGGACCTTTCCATTCATGACACAAAAGTCAGATTCCTGCTCTATGCAGACTCCAGTCTCCGGCAAAAGAGGGTTTACAACATATTCTAAATATCTTAAATGAGTCTTGTAAGACATGGTGTCTGACAGTTAACTTCCAAAAGACCAAGGCAACGATCTTCCAAAAAGAACCTTGATTTAAAACACATCTTTGTAATAGGAACAAAAGGAACATAAACTAAATGCCTACTTTTATCTAGGTTGAAAAATAAGCTCTACAGGTCATATAAATTTGGCTGTCAAACAGAAAATGAAAAATATATTTTTACGCTATCAGAAGACAAATCCAAACTGACATTCCAATTAAAACGTGGCTCAAAATATTAAAAACTAGAATTGAAAGTGCCCAATATGAAAGCGAAGTGTGGGATCATTTAACCCAAGGCAGAATTAGGCCAATATACATTATTAATAGATATAAAAACAATTCATTTTATAACCAATAAAATCGAGCAACTATAAAACCTTGAACTTCCAAGCAATTAATAAAGAAAAACGTCCCCACATCTAATTAGTACTCTTGGCTCTAAACAAACAATACACAGTGGCTGACAATCTGATCTGAACTGTGACTGATTATACCGAGAAGACAGGCTATGCTCACCCTTCTCCCAGGGTGGAGACAGGCATTTCCCCATTCAGTTGCAATATATCCAAACAAATGCTAAGGAACAAGCTGAAAAAAACATAGCAGGATCAGACTCATGGTTGGAGAGATATGATGTCTTCCCTTAAATCAACCTCCCCTCTAATCTCGTTTTTTTCTCATCTCTGTCTATTAATCTCTTCTATCTCTCCTGTAACTCTCCTCTGTCTCTTTCTGTCTGTCCTGTAACTCTCCTCTATCTCTTTTCTATATCTCCTGTGACTCTCCTCTGTCTCTCTTCTATCTCTCCTGTGAATCTCCTCTGGCTCTTTTCTATCCCTCCTGTGACTCTCTTTTTGTCTCTCTTCTAACTTTCCTGTGACTCTTCACTGTCTCTCTTCTATCTCTCATGTGACTCTCGTCTGTCCCACCCAACACATTCAATAGGCGCTTTATTGGCATAAATTGAGGACTGTCATTATTGCCAAATCACACGTCTACCTATTGTGCATAAGACTTACGTAAGATTTACGTACACCTACGTAGTGCCCATCAAACTCAACTCTTGACCTCAAAGTCGGTTGTCCCTCATTTGTTTATACTGCTTTCTATTCTGGAACTTATTAAGACATGGAACACTAGGTGAGTTCATTAAATGATGAGGTAGAACAGAAAACCAGCAGGCTCTGGACCTCGTAGGATAAGAGTTGAGTAGCCCTGGTCTAGTTG
Source organism: Novumbra hubbsi (assembly GCA_016801125.1). Lineage (NCBI taxonomy): Eukaryota > Metazoa > Chordata > Actinopteri > Esociformes > Umbridae > Novumbra > Novumbra hubbsi. The sequence goes on from JACXGK010008083.1 coordinate 12,038, forward strand.
TGTCTGGCTTGTGTTTCTGGGCCAGCTGCTCTAAAGGGTTACAGTCTGTGTTTGTATAAGAATGACTTCCGATGATAATATTCTGAATCACAATGCCCTTTTTGCTTCATCTGGTAGAGATTTTATTGGCACGTTGAAACCTTTCCTTCTCTCTGCTGTCCATCTCTACTGTCTCTTCTGTATGCATTCAATTGTGCTCAAGGGAATGAAATGGCCATATCAAAATTAAAAAGACATCTGAGCTTTCAGAGGAAAGCTAGAAAACAAGGTGTTCCAGATAGTGTTCAAATCAACGACCAGATGGAAGCAATTCAACATAGCAGCAGCAATTAAAGATAGCAGAACAATACCTCCTCACAATAAGGCTGAGAGAGAACATATCATTCAGTACCACCAACCAAACCAAGGTTATTAACAGCCTTAGAAACCAACTGGAAAAAGTTTTAGATTGGCTCTAAATTCTTTGATCCAATAGACTTGCATTTCATAGCTGCAATACCACCGGAATACAAAATGAAAGTCTTTGATCAAAATGTAAGAAATAGATATCAATACAGGGATAAATGTAATGAAGGAGGAGACTAAATACCCGTAACATCAAAGGGAACACATATAGTTTAAAAGAGTTTTCCTGTTCTCACACACATGTGCACACACACATGCACACAGTACTCTAAGCACACTCAATTAAATCTAGTGTCCCCAAGATGAAATAGGGTAGGGGACTGTAGATCGGTCTCCATACGTACCTCACTGGCAACAGCTCCAACCACACTGGCCCAATTTTGACGACACTTGGAATAAAGCATTTAAACAATTTCACCAAGTAGAAAAAAGGATGTCATTCGGGAAACAAAAGACAAGAGAACCTGAAACTCTATGTATAGTGGAAGAGAGCCTCTCAAGGAGCTGGTGCAACAAAGTAGAAGAATTTGTTCTGTTTTTCTATCCTGAAAAATACAGTGGGTTTGGCTTCAAAGTCGCCAAACTTCAGATAGCATGCTGTTCTGTTTCTGGAAGTGGAACAGAAATCTTTTAAAAACCATCGTTTTTTTATCTGGTAATGGATATAAAGTCAGTAGTAACACATGATTTAGGATATAACTGATCTTATTATATCACGATACATTCCAGGACAGGGTTGAGAAATGTATTCATATATTATATTTTCATGAATGGCATGTAGATACCTCATCTCATTATCTCCAAATGGTTCCGACTCACATGGACACCTGGTTTCTGGCTGCGTGGTCTGCATTTCCTATTGTATGTATGTTTCTATATTATTATGTCTTATAAATATATGTATCAATGGTAAGTCAGCTGGAAACATGCCTATCTAGAAAAAGATCAGCAATGACCTTTGTAAAGCAATCAAAAACGCAAAAAAATTGTCACTACTCCGTAAGTAAGGAGTAGGGACAATAATGGAATATAAAGAGCAAACCAGCTGTTTCAGACACGGATGCACTTATTACCAGACAGACACATGTTTTGGGTAATTTCCCGTAAAATAACACAGAGCCACATACAAAAGCCCTTAATGGGATCAAGGTCAAAGTGTAAAAACATTCAAGCATTGTTGGGTGAATGTTTTTACACTGTAAATGACTGGTATTAGCAGTCACATCCAACCTATTTCTTCCCAATATGCTATCCCAAACTATGTCAAGATGTTTCCCTCGTTATCCATCGCCCAGAACAAAATGGCAGAGTCACTTCTCATAGAAATGCAGTTAAACCCAACCAACTGGGCCTATTGTAACACAGCTTCACCAACAGAGCTACAGATGACGCCACCACCCCATCGCACCTGAACAATAAGAACACCTACTAAAGAATGCAGTTTGTCAGCTACAGCTTGGCTTTCTAAACAACAGGAAGCAAGGAGACCTGATACTAAACTCCACAGGCTTGATCCTCCACAGGTCAGCTCTCTGCTGTACTCCTTTCACTGCCTGGCAACGTACATCTCAACACAATCATCAAGTGTGCTGAGGAGACAACAGTGGTAGGCCCTCAGTGTTAAGACAACAGTGGTAGGCCATCAGTGATTAGACAACAGTGGTAGTCCATCAGTGAAAAGACAACAGTGGTAGGTCATCAGTGATAAGACAACCGTGGTAGGCCATCAGTGATAAGACAACCGTGGTAGGCCATCAGTGATAAGACAACAGTGGTAGGCCATCAATGATAAGACAACAGTGGTAAGTCATCAGTGTTAAGACAACAGTGGTAGGTCATCAGTGTTAAGACAACAGTGGTAGGTCATCAGTGAAAAGACAACAGTGGTAGGCCTTCAGTGATCAGACAACAATGGTAGGTCATTAGTAATAAGACAACAGTGGTAGGCCATCAGTAATAAGACAACAGTGGTAGGCCATCAGTAACAAGACCACAGTGGTAGGTCATCAGTAATAAGACAACAGTGGTAGGTCATCAGTAATAAGACAACAGTGGTAGGCCATCAGTAATAAGACAACAGTGGTAGGCCATCAGTAATAAGACAACAGTGGTAGGCCATCAGTAACAAGACAACCACCTGGCAGTGCAAGCTCATTGTAAAGAGAGAATCTGATGGCTGTCTACATCGTGTTGGTGTGGGGAAGGTCATAAACCTCAACGTCCTCAGCATGTTAACTAAAGAGCAACCTAAAATAGAAGAATGTTACCGAGGCTCCATGGATCTTCAGTCATTAATGGATCTAAAAAACCAGCCCTAGTTCTCTAAGTGTGCTCAGGAACAGTCCAGGCAGGAGGTGTAAAAGTGGCAACGATATCAATCAAGGTGAAAGTTTTAATTACTTTGTCTTTTATCTTTTGCTGCATGGTGAATGATAGGGGGCCTCCCAAATGACACCCTATTTGCGGAGTAGTGAATGGCAACTGAGAGTGAGCCCTGGTCAAATGTGGTGCACTATATAGGAAATAAGGTGCCATTTCAGGCAGGTGGGCGGTGCAGTCAGCTATGAAGGTTAACAAGGATTGAGAACCAGATAGAAAATGGACAGTGGGGATAATTAAGAACTATGATTAGCCGAAAGGTTGCCCATCCTTCCTCTCTCCAGGACATGCTATGCCAATTAGGCTGAATGCTAAAGGTATTATTCAACAACAACCTGTGACCGATGGTTTCATGTACACAGATTACGTCTTGTCTTGGTAAATGAAAATCAGTTTGAAGGAGATTTTCCATTGAGTTCGACTTAATCTGTGTCCGTGAAACATGTACGGATATATACAAAATAACATACTTGTTGTGGTGGATAATAACAATATTGTTGTTTTTATGTATTAATGTTTTTCAATTTACATTTTAGGTGTCACTCCTATTCAAAGTGACTTGCAGTACATACATTATTGATTGGATACATTTTGGAGAGGGGATGAATGAGAAAATTAGAAGGTGAGTGATGATTAGGTTGCCATGACTATAGAGGGCCAGATTGGACAGGACACCAGGGTTAACGCCCCTTGTCTTACGATAAGTGTCATGTGATGGACCGGTAGCCAGGACACCAGGGTTACCGCCCCTAGTCTTACGGTAAGTGTCAGGTGATGGACACCAGGGTTAACACCACTAGTTTTCTGGTAAGTGTCATGTAATAACCCTGGGGCCCGGGGGACCTGTCTAACACCCCTAGTCTTACTGTAAGTGTCATGTGATGGACCAGTAGCCAGG
>JACXGK010008084.1:0-23389 GCA_016801125.1 Novumbra hubbsi
TGTGTACCTAAACACCCGACTGTGTGGAAACGTTATGACTTTATTAGTGTGTACCTAAACACCCGACTGTGTGGAAACGTTATGACTTTATTAGTGTGTACCTAAACACCCGACTGTGTGTTTATCACAATTGATTTAGCACATATAAATGCATGTGTGAAAGTGGCTTTAATTTGTACCACAATAGCTTTGAATCCACAAAAATCGTGTTTGTTGAAAAAAGCGCACTAATGGAACAAAAACGTTTTTCCCTCATGCAGGTTTTAGATCTGTCACCAACTGGATGGAAATCTGCTGTTGATTAATCATATGATATTTCTCACATTATTTCCCTACATTTAAATTGCCTAACATTGTGGAACTTTGGATTTGGAACTTACTAAGTTTGACACACTAAGAAGGTGTGAATAGCCAATAATTTTGTTTGATTTAAACTCTTCCTGCCACAGCCATGTAATTAGACAGATTGCTCAAGGTTCTTGTGTTTCTTTGTGGTTTTCAAGGCGGCAACACCAGTTACATAAAACGGAGGGACATCGGTTAGATTAGTAAATAAATGTGCATTCTAAACAGTTTTGTTTGTTGTTATTGATCTATACCATGGGTATCAAACTCCCTCTACTGCATTCTGCCCTAAACAAGGTTGAGCTAGTCATGTAGTCCATTAAAATTGATTTCTTCTCGAAAAAAGGTTTGTTCTCCTTGATTTTGGGAGAACCCAAAATCAGGGAGGCTCTACTTCATGGCAGAAAATCCAAGCCGGCTCGGGACAGTCGATGGCTAGATGCTGCATGTGTTTCCCAAAGTGCATTTGATGCCATTCTGATTGTTGTCTTCCTGCCTGTTTAACCTCAAAACTGAACTGGAAGTGTTACGCCCTGGGAGATACGTGTTCTCTGGCTAATTCCGGGACCCCTTGTGCTATTCCACGGTCTGGATTCTTACCCCGGACTCGTAGTGGTGCAGCGAACTGAGGCAGTAACTTTACCTCTGGGCCCTTCGGGGGCACCCATTACCACTACGACACTTTCAGTTTGTTTTTAGTGACTTTGAGGTGTAGTTTGAAGTGTAGTTTACTTCTATCCCTAACCCATTTGTGATGTAATAATTAAATTCCTGATGCCACCCAGTGGCTGGATTAAGCCCTCTTGGACAGTAGGTTTGACGCCACTGATCATCTGTATAATACATACTTTTACTCACTGTAAATAAGACTATTTGCTGCCCTCTAGTGGCTGATATAAATTCTGATACAGACAGATACTTGCAGGGTACTTTCTGTGTTTCTGCCTGGTGCCAGTCAAGGGTTGGTTTTTACCAGCACGAATCTAGACCCGTTCAGTATGTTCATGATCTCAGACCTCTGCCATATGTAGATTGATCTAAAAACCCCCAAGGGTAGTTTCTCCAGAGTATGCTGTCTCTGAGGAGATCTGACACTGTGTGGATACTCCCTGGGCCATCCCTAATGCCGAAGGTAGTGTCTCCAGAGTTTGCAGTCTCTGAGGAGGTCTGACACTGTGTGGATACTCCCTGGGCCATCCCAAATGCCGAAGGTAGTGTCTCCAGAATTTGCGCCAATCTTGGTCTGCTAGCTGTAGATATGAACGTTACCCTCCCCTTGTCTATTTAAATGTTACCCCCCCCTTCCTTCCTCTCTCCAGATGTGGGTTTTGACCGATACAAGCTGGTTGTACAAGTGGTCATTGGAGAGCAGCGTGGAGAAGGAGTCAAGTGAGTGATGTGATTGGCTTCCATGCCGATGAAGATAATAGGCGGGCAGTTGTTTTTCTTTCCTCCTAAGCTTCCTTGTGTGTGTGTGTGTGTTTCCTAATGCCTACTCAGTTCCAAAGAACGGCACTGACCATCTCTTTAGCTACACTGGTCTGATTGAACCCATGCGTGTCCTAATAGATATACCGTGCCGTCGCTCAGCAATTATTCAACCTCTGGTCTTTCCAGGTTAGCCTTAGTGATGTCACACGTCTATTTTCCAAGAGAGACCAAAAAAACAGCATTAGTGGTTTCAGAGCACATGTAATCATGAAACGGGACCCTACGTTCAGTTAATGTGGGTAGTAACCCTTATAGACTCTTATGTAGCTGACACTCACACACTGGAATCTGTGCCTTGTGTACCCTTTACAAGGGTGCGTGCACGCCATCTAGTGGTGGCTTGAATGTCAAACTGCGTTATGTTCTCTGTTTTTGCTTTCTGAAGCTGGTTTCCTGCTATTAAAGGTCATTGAGAGGAACTGTTGACCTTCTTTTTTTCCCAGGATGGCTGCCAAGTGTTTTTGGGATGCTGACTCCGATAACTGTGCCCAGGACGTGTTCATGAATGTAAGCATCTTCTCTGGTGTAATTCAGCGACCAGCTACAAAGAGTCTGTTGTCCACAGTGCCTCATCAGGCACTGTGGACAGATTGATTTCAAACGATTCTCTTTGGAAGGTTTCCTGTTTAATTTGTCAGGAACACAACCAGTCGTGAATGGATTCACCTGATGGTCAAGAAAATCACGACGACTGGCCTCGGGGGGTGGATGGGTTGGATGACCTCCGCCTCACCCGTGGGCCCGTAGTCCAAACAAAATGCAACTCCAGGCTTGCGTCCTTCTCTCCTAGCGGTCTCCTGTCACCTGACTCCCACTGTTCCGTTGATTCCGTGCGATTTCAGCACGTCTAAAAGCCATGACTGCCGGGCGACTGTTGACAAATACTGCATAGAGCTGCTGTTTTTACGAGTCGGTTCGTGTTACATTTTTTATTTAGCACTGTCAACACTTTCTATTAGACACTTTCATAAGCCCTAGAATGCCCCTTTCACCTCGCTATACTACCAGCACGGCAGCTTAGACGAGCGAAGTGTATGTATCGGCTTGCACTGTTGGTTATAACAACTTGGGTGTTCTTTAATATATAGTAGCATTTTTCTCTGGTCGGAGGGGTAGCCGCTTCCATCTGTGCATGAGGCATGAATAACATGCTGTGACTTGTTCCGCCCTCAGCAAGAAGGCGGAGTCCTCTTTTAATTGTGGTCAGTCTCAGAGAAGAAAAGAGGGAGGTGGGGGAACTGAGGTTGTCTCCTCCTTCTTGCACCTCCTGCTGAGGGAGGCCATCACAAGGAGCCAGCATCAGTCCAGTTTTAATACAAAATGCATTACAACACGTGCCCTATTATCAGTGATATACTACTAACTGTAATACAACACATGCCCTATTATCAGTGATATACTACTAACTGTAATACAACACATGCCCTATTATCAGTGATATACTACTAACTGTAATACAACACATGCCCTATTATCAGAGATATACTACTAACTGTAATACAACACATTCCCTATTATCAGAGATATACTACTAACTGTAATACAACACGTGCCCTATTATCAGAGATATACTACTAACTGTAATACAACACGTGCCCTATTATCAGAGATATACTACTAACTGTAATACAACACATGCCCTATTATCAGTGATATACTACTAACTGTAATACAACACATGCACCGTTAATCCCCTTGGGTGCAAGGTCAAAAAAGTCGCCAGATGTAAGCCCTCACAGCCCTAAGTCACTCTGGATAAGAGTGTCTGCCAAACGACTAAAATGTAAATGTTTCAGCCGTTCCATCCTTTACTTAATAGGTTAATTTTGCATAGCCTCAAGTCATTTCTGCATTTTGAATCTTGGCAGTTTGGTGACTACAGTACGATATGTTTGGCCGTATGCAGTGCCAACTCATTCTGGCCAGACACAGATGCAGGCTATGGGAAGGTATGGTAGGCCCGCCCATGGAGATAGGGTGAGTCCGCCCCGCCCATGGAGGTGTGGTAGGTCTGCCCCGCCCATGGAGATAGGGTGGGTCCGCCCCGCCCATGGAGATGGGGTGGGTCCGCCCCGCCCATGGAGGTGTGGTAGGTCTGCCCCGCCCATGGAGATAGGGTGGGTCCGCCCCGCCCATGGAGGTGTGGTAGGTCTGCCCCGCCCATGGAGGTGTGGTAGGTCTGCCCCGCCCATGGAGATAGGGTGGGTCCGCCCCGCCCATGGAGATAGGGTGGGTCCGCCCCGCCCATGGAGATGGGGTGGGTCCGCCCCGCCCATGGAGGTGTGGTAGGTCTGCCCCGCCCATGGAGGTGTGGTAGGTCTGCCCCGCCCATGGGCCTGCTGTGAATTACCTGTGCTTTCCAACTTTCCAACTGCATAATAACTACAACTTTCCTTCCTCTTCAGGACAGTTTGTTCTGTGTGGCTGCAGCTTTCGGAAGCTACAACTACTGAAGGAAAAGAGAACGGGAGGACTCTGCAACAGCTTTTGCTTTTACCAGGCTCTTTTGCACTCATGATTTTATGGATTGCATAATTGCCTAGACAAAAGGAATGTCACTGAACTCTAAATGAGATTGCTTCACATAAGTCATCTGTCCCCCTGACATAACGAGCTGTCCCCCTGACATAACGAGCTGTCCCCCTGACATAACGAGCTTGCCCTTTTCTCCTGAGAAGATGCGCTGTGGGTTTTTTGTTTTAGTAATTGCAGTTGAATCTTTCCAGCAGTGAGGAGGAATATGACCCTGCAAGCCAGGCCCTGTTTTATTCATACTGCTGTCAGGCCAACTGAGCAAGAACAGACATAACCTGAATACATTGTGGGAACATTGTGAACGCAGTCTGCCAGTGTTTCTGATGAATTGGTTCCTTTAAATCTCCCTGTCAGTTTATTACATTGAATTAAGACACCACTCATGAAACAACCAAATTCCATGCCCAGGGTCTATTTAACCCATCCTAAAGAGCTTCTGTTTTGGAAAGATAAAAAAAAATAAGAATTCCATTGTGTCAAGACCTATTTAGGTTGTGGAGTGATGGAACGCCTGACTCAAGAGACAGGTTTTGTTGGCTGTGGACAATTTACCCAATGGAAACACAATAAACAGGCACTGGCTGGGCCAGTTCATTTCATTATCAAAATAAAATGAATGTATGACTGCATCTGTGTGTATTTTTGTATTGAAAATGCACCTGACTTTTTTCCTGTCCGTTATGGTGTGGCAATCTCTATGGAGCAATAATCTTATAAGCTCCTAACAACTGGCCAATAAATATGTTTTCCTCTTAACAAAAGGAGAATGACTGTGAAAAGGAAAAGAATGTGGAACTGAAGATAATCATGATCAGGATTTCAATGTTGGTGAGCTGCTCTTCAAAGCTTCTTGAAGAGCAGCTTGAATCCCTGGCGTGACCAATGAGAATTTGTGTGGGTCTAGTACAGTCTGTATGTCCATTCATAGTGGCAGAGTTGACAGAATCTTCTTTTTAAAGTAGAGTGGATATGCACTCGCCTTACATAGACTCTGTCAAGGATTTTTATTGACCTTTGGGATCTTAGGGAGACGTGAGGAGTCAATGTGGAGGGTGGAGACGTGTGAGGAGTCAATGTGGAGGGTGGAGACGTGTGAGGAGTCAATGTGGAGGGTGGAGACGTGTGAGGAGTCAATGTGGAGGGTGGAGACGTGTGAGGAGTCAATGTGGAGGGTGGAGACGTGTAAGGAGTCAATATGGGGGTGAAGGGTGGAGACAGGTGAGGAGTCAATGTGGTGGTGGAGACGGGTTTTGAACCCTGGTCTTCAGCTGCAAGGGGCTGATGTCGAATCGAGAGTGTTACAATAATTTCTGTATGTGTCGGCAGTGTTGGCAAATGTCCCTCTTCTGATTTCCTGTTGTGTTCTTCAGTGACAGGGCTGCAGCCAATCTCTGTGTGATTCCAAGAATGTGTTGTACTATAGGTCTGCAAGTTCAGTTAAGGTTAAATTGAAGTTCATCGATTGAGCTTTCTAAGAAAATCATTCCAGTGAATTCCATCCACAATTGAAAGGAAAAATATAAAGAAGCAGAGGTTTATATCTGGCCGTTAAAATCACATCAACAGCACTAGACAAAAACACCTTGATCCTGCAAAAAGGACTCCTGCTCCACACACTCTTAAAATTGAGTCCTACACAAGAACAAACGGTTGGCTGATAACTTGGATGCCCTTTTGGGCTGAACTGCAGATCATCACTGTCAGTGTGGAGCAGTTGGCTTGAGTCCTACTGAGGCAAGCCTGGGGTGAGGCAGATGGGATTTTCATTTTTCGCTAAGGAGCATCAAGTTAAGGCCCATTCACTTGAGTCAGTGTGGTTTCGACCAGTTTGAACTGTAAAGGTTGTCCATTTCTAAACTGCTGTAGCTTCAAAATGGGTGGTGGATCAGTCTAAAAGAGGTCTAACCTCATCCGAAACTGAAACAAATGTGGATGGAATGAACGAAATTGTCTCTGTGTGCGGTCATTTGATGTTTATTGCTGGTGTTTATTGTGTTTATTTACATTCACCTGCCACTTTATTAGAAGCACCTGTATAGTAAAAATGTTTATAGGTTTAACATACTTTGCATTCAGAGATGTCCTACTGCACACGGCTGCTGGAAAGACTGGCCTCTCAGTCTTCAGCGAGTCCAGCCATTCTCCTCTGACCTTTCTTTAACAAGGTGTATTCAGTCTAAGGACACTCACTTACAGGTCAGCTGTTTTTGAGAAACTCGTACCACCACATCTGGCACCAACAAACATTCCACTTTCAATGTTGCTTAGATCAAACGTCTTCCCAATCGTAATGTGTGGTTTCACAACAACTAAACCGCTTGACCAAGTTTGCCACCTATTTTGAGTTGCGGTCCTTATGGCGGACTTAATGAGCAGGTGTTCCTAATGAAGTGACTAGCGGGCATGTGTTTGTATTGTTTGATTATATACAGTGGGGAGAACAAGTATTTGATACACTGACGATTTTGCAGGTTTTCCTACTTACAAAGCAAAGAATTTCAGCTCCCTTCAAAGATTTTCTATTGGCTTCAGGTCTGGAGACTGGCTAGGCCACTCCAGGACCTTGAGATGCTTCTTACGGAGCCACTCCTTAGTTGCCCTGGCTGTGTGTTTCTGGTCATTGTCAAGGTTTCAAATCGTGCTTGTATTAATGCTTGAATTGTTCACTCGATCTGAATAGACTTATTCCTGCTGTTGAATATATTGTGGCTTTGTCCTTTTTTAGTCATCATCCCCATCTGCAGGAAGGTATATGTATGAAACACTGTCTTTTTATATTTTTACACAAGCACACCAAACAAAGACTATTGACGGTAAACCTTGTCTTGCTTTTTATAACCGTCTGGGGACTGTTTAAATTCAAACCTGTTTGTCTGACCGCTAAATTAACTTTGCAATCATCCTGTGCTTGTGATGTCACACATCGCTGCATCACAGGTGATTGAATGGATGAAGGCCACCTAGAAAATGCAGTGTTGATAAAAGTCAGGGGCTTTCCTCCCCCGTACCCTCTAATATGGTAAAACGTTCAGTCGTGTAATTAGAATATTTGCACATGAGCAAACACATTAGCACCAATCTATTATCAAAAAGAACAAATACAGTAAACGTAGTATTTTTTCTGTTCCAGTGGTTCACGCAGATCTTTCATCAACATAAATCCTACTGAAAATGATTTTAGCACAGTCAAAACTGAGGGATTATCACCATCAACTATTTATAATTAGCGACTGACTTACCACACGTTTCACCCACCAGTTATTTCCAGGTGCAATTGAAAAGTCAAACAACTCAGAAATATAGCTTTTTAATGAGCTCAAAGTAACCTGTTTTAAAGATCAGAATGACATATAATTAAGCCAATTAGACAAAAGGCTCTTGGTTTCCCTGAAAATGTCAAGTAACTTTTTATTTTGGTCGACAATCATTTTGGCTTATCATTTGAGTTAGTCCTAGCATTTCAAGAAAACAGATTACAGTCCAACTGAATAGCAATTACCTTCAGGACAGATGCATATTTTTTAATTAAGGCATTAGGAGCTAATGGCCCTTGATAGAAAGACTGACATGGACGGCAAATGCTTAGCCCTCCCCATGTTTTTCTCAGCAAGGAATTTACAATTCAAATGAACGTGCTATCTGGCTATGGCGCTACAGAATGTGGTCCATAAAGTTACACTGCATCCTATGTTTTGATCACCATCCATTAACTCCCCATCTAAACAATGAGATACAGTTAGGCTGACGTGACCGTAGAGCATCGATAGACAATGAGATACAGTTAGGCTGACCGTGACCGTAGAGCATCGATAGACAATGAGATACAGTTAGGCTGACCGTGACCGTAGAGCATCGATAAGCAATGAGATACAGTTAGGCTGACCGTGACCGTAGAGCAGGGCTAGACAATGAGATACAGTTAGGCTGACCGTGACCGTAGAGCAGGGCTAGACAATGAGATACAGACACAGGCTGTTTTTATTTGGTCGGGATCAGTTGTTTTTTTTGTAAGTATTTCAAGTAACTTGCACACTTCATCTCCACCACAGCGAAGCCAGAAGCCAAAAAGATACATTGCATTTGAGTGTTTGCATTAAGGCCTGAGCAGGTGATGCTGACCCCTGACCTTCTGTTGTGAAATGCAATGCAAATCTTTTTACAAATGGTGGCACTTTAACTTCCTTAATAGTCACGTTCATTTCTCAATTCGCACAGAAAATGATGTCGCCTCATTTAGCATTTTACCCAACATATGACCATCACTAATGCGTGCAGCTAGTAAAGCCAGAGACCCCTGGAGGGTCTGGCTCAGTGATGTATCAGCTGACGTCTGGATGGATCCTACCACAGATTTCGATTCTTAATCTTCCACAGCAGTTCATCAGGGTATTCACTCTGACTTCTACTCTGCTGGTTGTCTTGCATGCATTTAGTAAACCCAGCTTCCACCCACCCTAACCCAGCCTGACGCCAAGACAGTGTATGTGTATAATTTCTCCGCTGATGGTTAATCATTAATGGTTAATTCCTGTCTGAACTACCACTACTTGTGCATCTACTTGTACTCCTGCTTGCACTACAACTTGTACCACCAGCGCTTCTGTAGTGCATTTTCAGGGGCGCTACATCTTTACCCACAAAATCCGTTTGTTCAATTAACATTGATCACTCAGTGGTGCACGTTAGCTGTTGATGTCTTACGTCTGTGTGCGCGCAGGTATTCGTTTAAATTAGGACTGTGCTGCTGACAAATTTGTTTGTCTTACATCACAGATGTTCTCTCAGGATTGAATGACGGGGAAAGGGAACATTGGGTACCTGCTATTAGCTGACCAACATTCACACCACACTTATGTGTTTGCTATTGTATTAGCCCTCCCCGGGGCTGTATAGATCGTTGAAGGGTTATCACTTTTTCATGTGGCCTTGTTCCTACTCCTTCTGAGCTTGGAGGTTTTATGTAATTGCATGTACTACTTTGTGTTGATATTGTGTATTCTGTTCGCGTGTCATCTACCATTAGCAGCTGTAATACGCCGAAGCGAACGATGCCATAACAAGCAGGGGGCTATGCTTCAGAACACCCCTCTGGCTTGTCCCCACTTTCAAACCTCTCAAGAAATGAGATGAGGCCAGACTTAACAAACCCCTCTCTTCGACTATGCACAAATTTGATATTCTTAGGGAAGTGTAAGACTATGATTCAGAGGCAAGTTGCCTGGTTTCAGAGACTACAGCGAACATCAATTGTTCATGCGGAATGTTTACTCCTGACTTTGAATAGCCCTAACCTGAGGTTTAGATGACTTGAATAGCCCAGCCCTAGGTATTAATTAATTTTAATTAAATCAGAAATCGTCATCTTTGCCTTTTTGTTTCCAGTAGGCAATGAGACATCTGTTTTAACTATAAACTGGCCTTTGCCCTCAGAAAATTTCTTGACATTTTCAAAACGTGCAACTAATTCAGTTTACGTTTACGTACTTATTTGCCAGTCTCACCTTATTTGGTTCACATTGCACATATTTCACCACCCAACTCTTACCAGGGGAGATAAATTAGCAACTGTTTCTTTGCCATGACAACAGAGGCCCATCAGCTGTAAATTTCCATCACTTGTTAGACAAACAGCTTCTCAACCAATAATAGATTTTAGTCATGCATAAGTGGTCTCCATTAGCGTATGCCCGGTTGGAGGAATATTTATCACAGCAACACTTCATTATTAATAATCAATAAAATCTCACTCAGCAGAGCTAAATATGCAAAAACAAATGTAAATCACTTGCTGTTTTTTAAATGCAGAATTGTACAAGAAACTGACAAATATAGGAACCCACAAAATAATAAGTTATTGTTATAACGTTGTGACTAACCCAACTGAGAAAAACAATGTTAGTGTGTAAAGAATATCATTTTGTGATGATATTGTTCTGACACTTATTTTTATGAATTTGGGTCATAAAGGTGTTTTAATAGATTGTGTCTGAGGTGTGAGAACCACATGTCACCATCAAACACTTTAAATAAACGTCTCCAACGTACCTTGAGCGCATTCAGAGCAATCCAAGCAATCGATGCAACAAAGTGTAACAAGTGTTTATAACGGAGCCGAGGTATACCTATGGGCTTTTACATTCGCCACCGAACGAATTGGCCATGCCTAGGCTCTCTGTGTCATTTCTAATTTGAGAAATGTGTACGTTTCTGTGATTGCCCTGAACACTGCGAAATTATAATAGCTCATTTTTGGCCTTTATCAAAGTGGAGACCTCCAGGACCAAAATAATTTGTTAGATCTAGCGTAGCGCCAAGGACGTAGCAGGCACACTGTTCATGGAGCTGGCCTCCCCGTAGCTCTTTAAGTGGTCACGTCGGGGGATGACAGCAAGGGTGACTATCAATGGAGCTTGTCAACGGCTAAATGGTTTCTCGTACAGCTCACGCCGTTTTCAGCGAGTGCCCGGGGTACAGGAAGTGAATATTGGTTTCTACATCGCCAGTTCATTTTGCCCGAGAACGCTGTTAATCTTTTGACGATGGATTAAGGGCTGCATTCAGCTCGTGGGTCACAGGATGATGCAGTACATGACAATCTGGGTGAAGGTTGCGAGAGCCTGTCAGAAACGTTCTTTGACGTTTACAATACTTAAGTTTCCCCTTTCTGTGACCATATAACAGCTCAAATAGTTCATGGGGGTGAGTTGTTCTCACACATTTTCTTATATTTCAGAAAAACACACTCAGCTCACAAAAGCTTTTCCCCAAAGTGAAACTTGCTTTTGAAATACTTCATGTATCACGAGTCCTGACATAATAGTTGCCAAGGGAACATATGGAATATTTTTATCTTGGATAATTTTGCGTTTTTATTGTGCGTTTATGTTAAATGGCCCATACAAAATTGAAGGCAATGTTTATCGGTTAAATTCTTTCCCATTATTTAGACAGACAGGTTATTACAGACAAGTTATTTTTACAATAACAGCATAATACACATAGTTTAACACATTTGTATAAATGCTAAAAGTAACTGCTGTAATAGAGAAATTATACGGTTTCTCAGCATACAGTACGATTTAAAAGTTAGGACACACCTAATTATGTATGCTTATTTCTTTATTTTTAAAATGTTCCTGTTTGTAGAATAATAGTGAAGACATCAAAACTATGAAATAACACATATAGAATCATGTAGTAACCTGAGAAGTGTTAAATACATTAACATACCTTTGTATTGTCGATTCTTCAAACCAGCCACCCTTTGTCTTGATCACAGCTTTGCAGACATTTGTCTTTCTCGCAACCAGCTTCATGATGCAGTGATTTGGATGCATACAGATTGCATCATAAAATGCTACATTTTTATGAATTGGCAAGACAGCACACTACTCTCTCCCACCATCACCAAAAGCAATGACCATCTACTCCTTGAGGCCACCCAAAAAGCCAACTGGGCCAGGAGAAATCCCTATGTCATTTCCTGATTGCCAACATAGTTCACACAGTTCACTCTATTTTTTATGAAGAACCTCTGTGCTCAAGTATGTGAGGCACAAAGTTTAATCACGTTGTTTGTTTCAGAAGCAGGCCCCCTTTGATGGCAAAATGATCGGGGTTTGACACCTGCTTCCAAGGATGAGGTTGTTGTGGTGGTGAGGTGTAAGGTGGACTGGGGAAAGGTCTGGATGTCTGCCCGGCAAAATGAAGTATTTGCACAACTCAACAGCTCAGCCATCAGGGACTTCACTGAGGTATATTTGGAATCAGAAGAATGCAGTGCAATATAACTGGGAATGGAGCCATTTGGGTAAATGAATCAATATAACTGGGAATGGAGCCATTTGGGTAAATGAATCAATATAACTGGGAATGGAGCCATTTGGGTAAATGAATCAATATAACTGGTTAAGCATCCATTTGGTTTAATGAATGAATATAACTGTGTATGGAACCCTTTTTAGTTTAATGAATTCTGTGAATAAACGAAGAACAGCAAAACTTGAAACTACTGTTTTACTTGTGAAGTGAAAATTCATTTAACGTCAAGGTTTTCTTAATTGGCCTAAATCTTAACAGTATTCAGGCCAACAATTGTTAGAGCACCCTGGAAAAAAGATGGTAATAAGTATTTTTAGACGATTGGTTATAAATTGAGAAATTCAGTGACTAAACTTGTCCAAGAAAGAAATATTATAGCACTGAGATAACACAGTAGAAAAAAAACTTTGGAGTACCTTAAGTAATATTATGGACCAAAACCCAATTAATCTACTTAGTTTATTGTAGATGATAGGTCGTTGTAGCTTAGCCTATATTGCGAACAATGCAATGAATAATTCACTGATAATGTGGAAAACTTTAGAAGTGGAATTATAATATTGAACCATGAACCATCCTATCCTAGTATAAAAGATCTGATAATAAAAGAGAACTGCTATTACGAATTTGGACCAGTTATGTTTTAAACAGTGGGAAAACCATTGTTCAAACTTCAAAAATGACAAATCACCCGGTATAGCTTTGAAGCCTTGATCAATCAATCAAAAGTCTTCACAAATCACTTTTCTTCTCAGCAGTTTTCTCAATGGCAGATGGTAATAAGCAATCCTCCTAAACTAAAACCTAAATGAGCAAGCAATGACAAGTTTAAGTGACAGGAATAACTGGAAGAAACATAGAGGGGAGATAGAATTTCCTGTCCTCATAAATGGGGTGTTCTTTTTAACCCCTGAAACTATTTCCTCCGTGGCCTCGGTTGGTCAAGCGGCCTTAGCTGCTGCCTCCGTCACACATCTGCAATGCAGCTTGTATTTGAATCCTGCCAGGTGTGTTGGAAGGCCTGGCGTGGGGCTTCAGCCCATGGTCTCTTTTGAGGTGGGCATTTTATGACGATTTCCATTGCTATTTCTGCGAGGGGGCATTTTTTTTGCTGGTGTGGTAGACTGTCGCAACAGGAATCAACGGGCGCTTCGTTCTCGCATCGCGTGCTTCTTTTGACCAACACAGGGTTGGGGGTTACTCATCCTTATTGTTTATAAAATACTACCCAGACATACAGTAAAACAAACCCCTAGACTACATTCTGGACATACTGATCTTGATGACAAGGACCAAAAAACTGTTGGGGTAGGTTTTCTTTTGCTGTGCTCAACAAATCCCTTCAGTGCGTAGATGGAGTTGAGATGAAGGATCATCTTGTTAAATGGGAAGGGTCTCTAATGGAAAGATGCTCTTATTTACCATTATCCCAAAAAACAGGGAATTCCAACCCTGTAGAGGGTGATACCT
The DNA here is from genome assembly GCA_016801125.1 of Novumbra hubbsi. NCBI lineage: Eukaryota > Metazoa > Chordata > Actinopteri > Esociformes > Umbridae > Novumbra > Novumbra hubbsi. The sequence goes on from JACXGK010008084.1 coordinate 13,663, forward strand.
TACTGAAATGGACCATTAAGCCAATAACATGCTTTAAGAACCCCCTGAGAAAGCATTACAGGGGAAGGCAGAAAACCACTCTGAACAACAGATGAAGGACTAACATGGCAACGTCTGGAGCGGATCATTTGAGAAGAGATCCTCATCTCTATGTACATGCCAGTCAAAATTAAAAAGTTATGTAAATGATTATGTAAAAAAAAAAAAACATTTCCATTTTCCCTTGTTTGGCCTCGTTCTTGTTATTTAAAAGGTCTATTAGCCACCTGTCATTTACAACAGTCTTGTCATGCTAATGGTTATGATAATATGAGGATGTTTGAGTTGGGGTGGGGGGGGTTACATGTTCCTGTGAGAGCTGGAATGAATATTGTGGGTTGCTCACACAAGTTAACAACAGAATTATGGAAGCATATATCAGTTTCTTGTCCAGCTCCACATCCGCCTCCTGCAGTACTATTAGTTACTGTTGGTAGTTTCCGACAGCTTGATGTTACCGATCTATCTTGATGTTACCGATCTATCCAAGTCAATTATGACTTCAAAGGCATTTTGAAGAGGGTCAAATTTACTTTTACATATGGATACTGAAACCGCCAAAAATTACAATAGTATCTGCCATGACTACCATGCCAGAAAATAATTCTGAGAGAATTCCCGAGTGCCTGCAAATAGTAGCAATGAATTACGATTTTTCAAACCGAGCTTGGCGGAATGCACGGAGATATGATCACTAAGTGTAGCCAGGAAGAGAGGCCTCAATTAGCAGGGTAAATTCAACCGTTTTTTTCGGATCCGCTCGAGAACGTCTGTGCGAGCTGGCTGGGTGTGTTCACGCGTGCGCGCACGCGCGCTGAACTGTCAGCCGAGTGGTTGTCAGCTGCAACCATGAGGTGACGATGAGGCGCGTGAGCGATTGGATAGCGAAGAGTTTGCCTCATCCCAGGCAGATTCAGTAAATGTGCAGTTTTTGTATGTGATTATGATTAAACCTATCGTTCGATATTTAATAGAGCAGAAAGTATAAAGTGAACGGTGGTGGACATTTATTCAGCAGGCTCTGTAGCAGTTCATTTATTCAAGCAACACAGCTAGGGAGCACTAACTGCAATTCTTGTGTTGCTTCGCGCAGTTGGTGACTTCAAGCATAAGGTCCGATTTGGCGCTGGCATACTTTGCGGTATATAGATCAAGATGGAGTAAACAAGAAGTGTTAAATATATGTTAAGCATACAAGTGGAATTGTTATGAATGTTAATGTATAGGTTATTGCAAGCTTTTACTGAACACTGAAGGCTTTTGACACTGACGCAACCGTTAAGTTAAATCACATTATTTCTTCTCTGCTGTGTTAGTTGACGGCTTCTGAGACCCCTGTCAAAAGTCGTCAGCAGTAAATCTCCAATATGTTTGGAGCAGGTGGCATTTCTGCTTGTTGTATTGTTCTTTCTTGATGGTAGAGATTTTGCCTATGTTTAAAATGTCTGCCTTTATTCATGAGCGGATAGGTTCTTTTAGATAATTACTTTCCGACTGCTTCTTCTGCTAAGTCTTGAATGCACTTTGTATGCCTTCTAGCTCCCTTTCTTCTTCTTGTTGACTGCTTTAAATTCTTTCTGAGCTAGGGCATTTTAACTTTGCTACCACCTCTTGTTTAATATGTCAATTTTATCTCTTTTCTCACTTATCTTCTTGTGTGTTTCTGTGGATATGCAGGGTTTATTGTTTACTTTTCTCTTCACCTGTCCTTCCAAATAGTTTTTCAGATTTTGCTTCCAGTAGTTTCAAGGGCATGGAGGAGATACCGTTACAGGAGGAGACCTAGACAGGGCCGTAGAAGGGCATCAACCCAGCAGCAGGACTGTTATCTGCTCCTTTGTGTAAGGAGGAACAGGAGAAGCACTGCCAGAGCCCTACACAATGACCTCCAGGGGCTACTGGTGTGTATGAGGGAGGCATGAGGGCCCAACGTACTCCATTAGAACCTGTGCTCACAGCCCAGCACGGTGCAGCTTGATTGGCATTCCCCAGAGAACACCAGGATTGGCAGGTCCGCAGTCGACATCGTTCCCTTCACAGACGAGAGCAGGTTCACATAGACAGATGTGAGTCTGGAAATATTATTGATCTCTTAATTTCAGCTCATAGAACACGGGACCCACACTTTACAAGAGACGTAAGTGCATATTTATTTAGTGTTACATCTCAATCTCCATTCAATATACAGCAGAAGGATTACAGCTCAGCCATAACATTATTTGAAGACAACTTTCAAGATAATGACAACAACAAAATCATATTTCAATTGATTGTTTATTGTGTGGCTCTACCACCAGACCAACATCACATTAGCACAACCAAGCAATACTTTAAAAAATGCAAAAGTTTAATTTATGAAATTATATCCATACGAGATATATTTTATGAAAAACTGCTAATACTATGTATATAACATGCAAAACATGAGAGCAAACATTCATAATTCAAATAAAACTGTTAAATAAAGGTCTACCTTATAATGTCTATCAGTAGTCAAAACACGTTTTAATATATTTATTTTTTAACACAAAAATCCTTCAATAATGTCCAGCTGTACAATATTCTTCTCTTGGCGCTTAATATGTCAGTGACACAGAAGTTGTCATACGGGACGTAGGATCACAATGCTCAGCGGCACTGAACAGAAGTTTCTCTACAGGAGACTTTTCTGCGGTGAAACAATCATAAGGTTACACATCCACAAGACGAAACAAAACACATTCAGTCAATATGGCCCTTCTTCACTCTCTGGACGATTCAGCCTGGTAAGTAGTGTAGTCCCGGCAGTCTGAGTGCAGCTGTAACTGCCTGATTGCATTTCCCACGGATGTCAGATGGAGCGGCAAAGCCACGCTAACCGCGCATGACGCACCAATCGACACTTGGCCAGTGATGGATGAAGACTCGTGGAGGTACGACAGCTCCTTGCAGAAGTACTGACATATTTACTCGTCGCTGGCTCCCGCACCGCCTCTCAAGTGTGGACGGAAGTCAGCAGCTGGTGCTCTTACAGTTCAGTGTGTCCAACTCGTAGAAAAAGGCATGTTGGTGGAGGAGATGTGGCATTTCCCCCCCACAGGCCTTCAGTGTGCGTCTGCTGTCCTCGCAGAGCTTCCTAGGCCACTGTCAGAGTTGAACTTTGCTGTGCTTCCCTTGTTGAGGAACAAGTTCTGTCACTGGAGTAAAGTGACCATACATTCAGTAGTGTATGAAGAGCTAGCTTGTCTATAGTCGTTGTCTATTGGGGTAATTCCAATCTAAAAATCAAATTAAAATTGAAACCTTGATCTGCATTCACTTAATTTCTTTCTACAAACGTAGTGTAGAAAGTTGTACGGAAACTGAGCTGTTCTGAGCTGTTCTCTGCTTCAAGCCACACCATGCCAAAACCAGTCAAATGGGAGCAAACATATCTCAAAATTGGTTTAAGAATATACAATAATGTTTTGGGCAAGGTCTTCCTCTGTCAAGTGCCTGTTTTCTTTCACCTATATTAATCTGTTGAGGTTGAAACTGGTGTTTTGCGGGTACTATTTAATGAAGCTGCCAGTTGAGGTCCTGTAAGGCGTCTGTTTCTCAAACTAGACCCTTTAATGCATTTGTATCCTTGCTCAGTTGTACACCAGGGCATCCCACTCCTTTTACTATTCTGGACAGAGCCAGTTGGCACTGTTCTGTAAAGGAATTAGTAAACAACATTGTACAAGCTCTTCAGTTTCTTGGCAATTTCTCACATGAAACCGCATTTATTTCTCAGAAGAAGAATAAGAGTTTCAGAAGAGAGTTCTTGGTTTCCGGACACTTCGAACCCACAATTGCTGATGTCTCAGATACATAACTAGTCTAAAGAAGGCAAGTTTTATTGCTTCTTTAATCAGCACAATATTTTTCAGCTGTGCTAACATAATTGCAAAATAGCCTTTCTAATCATCAAATAGCCTTTTAAAATTATAAACTTGAATTAGCAAACAAAACGTTCCATTAGAACACAAGACTGAAGGTTTCTTATAATGGGCCTCTGTAAACCTATGTAGATATTCCATTAATATTTCTAGTTACAATAGTCATTTACAACAGTATACACATTAACGATGTGTACACTGTACTTCCGATTAATTTAATGTAATTTTAATTGACAAAAAATTATATTTACTTTCAAAAACAAGGACATTTCCAAGTGACCCCCAAACATTTGAAAGGTAGTGTATATTTAGGATAGTATTTACAGATATACTGCAATGGAGAGGTGATGCGGACAGTTTCATCATACCAGATTTGGTTTGAATGATACTTAATATTAATCTAAACCAGTGCATGTTGTATCTCACACAAGAGAGTGTTTTAATTAACAACATTTAAATATAAGCATCAATGTTTTTATAAAGGCAAAGCATATATCAAAGTTGTCAATACACCGGCTGTGCTGTGGTTCACGGTGAACAGTATGTACGTATTTAATGATAATATAGTGCCTGTGTGTTTCTTCACAGTCCCCGTTGTATTGTTAGGTGTTCCATCAGTTTTTTGGCTGTTGTGTGTTATGTCGTGTCATTAACACACTCACCAAGGCTGACACAGAGAGAGGCTTAATTTAAGGTCAGCGGAAGGTCACTCCGAATGGAAACAGCTCACTGGTGGAAACAGGCTGTATGCATTTCCCGCTCGTAAGCAAACCCAAATATGTAGAATTCATAGGGATGTTTGGCTGTGTTTCGTAATCATGAATAATCAAAAGCAGCAATTGTTTAACTGTCTAACTAGCTACCGAGCTCCCAAGAATCTGTAAAGACAAGTGCTTACCCCGTTTTGAAAATCTTAAAGGTTGGGGACGTGTCTCCTGTCAGGCTTTAGTCTTTACAGAGCCAGAGATAATTTTAGCAACCCGGCTGCCCTGTAATGCTGTGGCAAACACTGTTGAGGCCAATGGCTCCATTCAACATGAAGCATTTCCGCTTGCCAGCGGTGTGATCGAGCAGGTGGCAAAACACAAAAGGCAGCAAAAACTCATATTCATAGTCACTCATAATTATGATGGGGGACTGGTGAAACACTGTGTTTTAACCCTGTCACTCAGTGGATTTACATCAATACAAACCTGACCATAATCTGATGGGGAAACGGCCAAATGGTAACGCCAGACGTTGTTGCAGAATCTGGCAGCCTCTTCTAGACAGGCGTTATCGAGTGGTCGACACCTTGTGTGTTTCATAAAGCAAGATTGCTCACAGAATAGGCATTCACTTGTTTTTTCTTTTCTTGTTTATAATTATTGTAATAATTGGAACTTCCGATCCGCAAGTTCGGAAGTTCCAAATATGTTGGTATATGTACCCACTCCCAGAATAACGGTCAGTCTATCGGGGGGTATCTATTCACCTTACTCCACCCCCAAGGATTATTGTCAGGTGAACGTGGTCTCGCGGTCCCCGTTGAGGTCCAACGTCTCCGCCGTAATGCCCGCAATTGGTGCGGCCTCGCTGAGGGTGCTTCGGAGCGTTACCCGGGTGACGCTGAGGGACTGCTTCCTGGGAACCTGGCGCCTGGGCTGGTGGCACATCACCCCCTTGAACATCTCCCTGAAGCGCGTGGACATCAGGTTGTAGAGGATCGGGTTGACGGCCGAGCTGAGGTAGAAGAAGACTCCAGAGAGGATGTGGACATACTTGTAGACCTCCAGCTGGACGTCTGTCCAATCGTCTATGAAGCTCCACATGAGTCTGTCCGTGTGGAACGGGGCCCAGCAGATGCCGAACACTACCACCAGAACAACTGTAGGCGGAGGGGGGAGAGAGACGCGGGAAGGTGTGAATGGGTTTGTCACATTCCCTTGTGTTTGACGGTTCAGAAGCTTTTTGTGCTGGAATTTTCTGCGATTCCCAACAATGCATCCATCAGTGACTATTTGTTATGGGTTGGAGTGGATACATACGGCTTAATCTTGTTGTAGAATTAAATATGAATAAACCTTCCTAAAACATTCGAGATAAAACACATATAGAAAAAATGTATCTTTCTGTAAATATATTGGACTGTTTTTGTTATTACAAGACAAATACATTTATTTTGTGTTAATCACATTTATATCAATCTGTAATTTAAATACAATTGCATGTTTCTTAATATTTTATACCTGCATAGTATTTGTAAATACTTAACTATTAGCCCAAATTGTGCCGAGTTTAAACAAAAGTCAGACTCCATTTGTGTGGGTCTATTTTCTGTGGGACTTTTTTTGTGGGTATTTGTTTGTGCAAGTCATTGTGAGGCAATATATTTATCTATTATTTACCAAAAAAGCTTCTGGGTTTATCTACTAGGCACAGACATTAAAGTCTGATATTGAAATTATGGTAATTGAATCCCGTGTTCGAAATGTATGCTAAAGTTGTTTTTTGTTATGGAATGTTTTGATAAGTTAAGTTCCTCTCCTAGCAGAACCCCAGTATAACATGATTCAATGGTTATTGGCAGGTATTATATTGTTGGCTAAAAATACCTTCTTTTTTATGTTTCTTTTGGTGAAATGTCACACAATGCATCCCCGCTAGGCAGAGAGTTAGTAGTCTGCAGGTCATACTTCATGATGTTCTTTAGGCTGTTTTTTTTAATGCATTACTTCTTGATAAAACGCTGGAAGATATTTAGAGAGAAGTGAGACAACAGTAAACATGTTGTGGCTGTGCTCACCCAAGATGCATCTCTTGCCCTTGGGCCCATTGATATATTGCATGAGAAACAGATTCCATGTGATTTCTGTAGTGCCATCTTTGGGCCAATCTGTGCAATTATGGAAATGCCAAATCTCTATAGGATTATTGACATTACAAGAGAGTAAAATGCTAGACGGAAGTATGATCCATCATTGCAGTCAGTTCCCGTTCTGATTACCTCAGTTTGCATGATCATTTCCATTGAATTTACACCAGCATGTTCAATCAAGGAGAGACAACTGCAAGCCAGGGACTCTGCCCAGGAATGACATTGGAGGGAGGGCACCCTAGTGGAGATGACAGCCCTCTTGGCAAGACAGCAAGAGTGGACAGTATCAAGCCTTTGCGTCCATCTCCCCCCCCCGGGTCAGACCACACTTAATCATGCTGAATAAATGAGTCTTTAGTAGACCCTTAAGCGTTTCTAACCTTATTTGCAAGATCATTTCATTGTAGATATCTAAAGGTTTACACAACAAACGAATGTAGCGTCTCGAATCTTCTTCGTTATAGTGCACTTTTTTGGGTCAACTGTGATTTTTTTTCCAGGTACAGAAGACACTAAATCTACTTAAAAGTAATCATACATTAATTAGCACAACAAGTTCAGCCAGGAAACCATGGTGGTAATTGGCCAGCGATTTATCAGCTGACGCCGAATCGCCCCTATCACAACATCAGATGTCATATCTCTCTCCATTTAATTGTCAGGTAACTCAGTCCGATATGTTGCAGGTTGTAAAAGCATGCCGGTGCTAATGGATACGTTGATTCTTGTACTATCGTGTTGTTGGAACATAGCGAGTTGTCTTGCGGTTTCTGTTTTCTTGTATTCCGTTTTGATTGATGAAGCCTTTGATTCGAGGGCTACTCGACTTACAGCTGGATGCGTGAGAGTCGCATTCGGCGTGTGGACGGGTGTTGGGGCGTTGCTAGATAGTTTTATTCCCACGTAATCTTGCTCAGACGAGACACCTGACGGTGTTTATGTGGCAATGAAAACTAGGCCTGATAGCAGGCCCTCTGTGTTAAACAGTGTAATTTTCATGGCAACAATTCAACATCCACCCAGATCACAAATCAGGCTAGACGTTCGACATACTTGCGCGTGACTCGTGTGCGGCACTAACAAACATATGGAGTCAGAAGCTATTTCATCATAGTGGCCCATATTTGGCGATCTGAGAGTACGTCCAGTCAACCAGATGACGCAGATCCTAATTGTTGGGGACGTTGTGGTGGTTCTGGACTGACTCAAAGTGACCACTGTTTGTACACCAAACTCCGTGGTTGGTATAAGTTGTCTTTGTGCGTAGCTACCGACACCGTTTGGGTCTCACACTTTCATCTGATCTGTGACGACGTTGACATTCATTAAAATGCTGTGACACTTGGCATAGCCAGGTCGGACTTCCTGAACTCTCGGTGCAAGTTCATGAATTACTCTTTACCAGATCAAAGTAAGACTTTTGTGGCATAAGTCAGACTGCGCAAAAGCGGTTACAACCAATGGCCATGCGATGCCAATGTGTTCTGCGGTACTTCGTTTTTTCCCACGTGACGCAAACAACGTTGCAGACTGGTTCAATGATGATAAATGACCTACGGTGTATAGCCAAGTTGGTGACATCTAATTGCTGGGTGGCATTAGTGTTGTAACGATGGCTGACAATCGCTGTGATGTTCCTGGGTGAATTTGTAGTTCTTAAAAACACTAACATGAACAGATATTCAACATACATATTTAATATTCACAGGGGCTGATCAGTCAACTGACAGTTCTATGAAATGTTGTCCAAGTTCTACTATATTTATTTTACCGTTTTAAAAATATTAACATCTTAACTACATCATAATTTGATTGTTACTATATTAAAAAACCTACGTATTTATTGTGCCCTTATAAGTGCAAACATCTATTGTTTTTTTAGTTCCAGGTCTCCAGAGAGCTATGCAGTCATACTGACTCAAGTTATGCTAATACTGACTGTGCCTCAGTGTGACTTGACAGCCTGAATGTGCATTGAGAACCATTGAGTGTCTCAGTAATTATTCATGAAAACATAAATTTTAGTTGAAAGTTGTGCAGTTTTGTTCGGCTTTGAAACTACTACTACATCTAAAACCAGCTGACACTACATTCTCATGTACAGTGTTGCCCTGTATTACAAAATGTCTATATATATAATTATTTTTTTTATTACAAAAATAAAACATATCAATCATAATACATGTACAACTAAAACAATTGTCTTTTAAATCAAAATCAATTGTCTATTAAATCAAAATTACATTACAGTGCATAGCAAAACAATTATAACATATTTAACATATTTGAAAAACAAGAAAACGAGTGTCAGTAAATGGTCTGCACCTATAACTTTCTGCAGAGCGGTCAAAAACTCTTCTGCTCCCACGCCGCATGACAACCTAACTGATAGAAACTGACATAGACTTTCCCGCAAAGAGCCTGCAGAGTTCTGGAAAAAGGTCCTGCAGTCAGACAAGACAAAGATTCACATGTACTATTAAATCCTAGCAACAAGTAAACCTTGTCTGCTCTGATATAAAGACAAGACCCTAAACTCATTAGACGGCACTTCATCACGAAGCAGAACAGTGTCTGTATACACGCTGCCACAGCTACTATGGGAGAAATGTGCTTACACATTATAATATTTATACTTACTCAGAACAGTGCATCATCAAAAGTACCTTGTCGGCCAGGACGAAACGAGTTTCAGGATGGCCTTTTTGTTCTTCTCACCACTGCTATTGATGGGCATCTGTTTTGTTGTACTAGCTGCTGACTCACCAGTGAAGATACCCAGTACAGGGCAGAGCATCACCAGGGAAGATACCCAGTACAGACCTGGCAGAGCATCACCAGGGAAGATACCCAGTACAGACCTGGCAGAGCATCACCAGGGAAGATACCCAGTACAGACCTGGCAGAGCATCACCAGGGAAGATACCCA
>JACXGK010008085.1:0-23508 GCA_016801125.1 Novumbra hubbsi
CCCCTACCCTTAACCCCTAGCCCTAACCCTGCCCCTAACCCTACCCCCTACCACTAACACTACCCTACCCCCTGAGCCTAACCCTACCCCCTACCCCTAACCCCTACCCTTAACCCCTAACCTTACCCCTACCATTAACCAATAGCCCTAACCCTACCCTTAACCCCTAGCCCTAACCCTACCATTAACCCCTATCCCTAACCCTACCCCTATCCCCTAGCCCTAACCCTACCATTAACCCCTAGCCTTAACCCCTAGCCCTAGCCCTACCCTTAAACCCTAGCCCTAACCCTACCCCAACCCTTTGACTTCTGATTAGAAAACCAAGAGGTGTACTACAATCTCATTATATATGGCTTCAATTGAAATAGATAAGGAGTTGGTTAACTGCTTAATTATCTGCACTATGCTGTCCATTCCAATCAATATTTAATCAGCATGTGCCACATTCCTACCAAGACGCTGGGATTGTGACCGTATACCAGTTATCATTGACCAATGTCTGGTCAAATGCTCTGTCAGAAACACGGTCTTGCTCAACCTGCAGTAATGCTGTCAGTACACTGCCAAGTGCCAGGTCAATACAAGGAACCTGAAAATAAGTCTTTCTGCAGGGTGGTAGTGTTGTTGATCCGCTCAGAATACCCCTGGCTGGAAATACTGAGGAAAATCCTTATTATTAAAGGAAGACAGTTGGTAAAAGAGAATGGGTGGACAGGAAAGGAACTACTGGTCCAACTAATTGATCCAAACCTGGCATCAGAAGCAGCTGAACGGATGGGAAAACAGCTACTTAATGATGAGAAACACTGGCTGCAAATCAGCCTCTGCTGTCCAAAAGCTACCTGACCCTTTACTGGGAACCTCTTCAATCCCCCACCATCCTGCTAAGTCCAAATAGCCTTTGAAAGGGCTCCAAACCAGAACGTAGCCAGAGAGAATATGTTAATATTGGAATTGGTAATGGCAGAACCTCCCCATCCTCTCTCCACAAATCTTCCTCTCTACCCATCTCCCATTCTCTCCCCATCTCTCACTCTCTCCCCATCTCCCTCTCTCCCCAACTCTCACTCTCTCCCCATCTCCCTCTCTCCCCATCTCTCACTCTCTCCCCATCTTCCACTCTCCCCATATCTCCCTCTCTCTCCCCATCTCCCTCTCGCTCCACATCTCCCACTCTCCCCATATCTCCCTCTCTCTCCCCATCTCTCACTCTCTCCCCAGCTCCCACTCTCCCCATATCTCCCTCTCTCTCCCCATATCTCCCTCTCTCTCCCCATCTTCCTCTTTCTCCCCATCTCCCCATATCTCCCCTCTCCCCATCTCTCCCCATCTCCCCATCTCCCTCTTTCTCCACATCTCCCTCTCTCCCCATCTCCCTCTCTTTCCATCTTTCTCCTTCTTCCCATTTATTTTACGTGCTGTATCTCTTCACCAACGTAACCATTTAATTTCTCCTTTTTTTCCATGTGGAAGTTCCAATGCCAGGAATTATCCCAATGAGATCAGCCCTCTGGAGAGGGTAGAAGAGCGATTATGTTTGATCATGGAAATAAACAAGAACATCGCCATGCTGTGTTAGTATTATGATCTGGAACAAATGCTTGTTGTTATGTGCGAGGAGGGACCAATTCAAGGTTGAACGTTGAAGTATTAGGAAAATCACTGACGATAATTAGAAACAGAAGACAACACAATCCCTCCCACCGGGGAGTCGGTAACATAAGGCTCATGTTCTCTGCAGGAGGAACATACCTCTCTGATCCTGAGCCACCAATTCATAGGACACCCCAGTTCTATGTGATCTGGTAGTTCTTTAAAGTAAAGCCTATATGTTACTGTTGATTTACATCCTTCTGTGTCAAGTTATTTCTGTGCCTGTTTTGAAAAAATACTCAACATGTTTTTTGAGATGAGCATAATGTGTGTATTGATTGTACACATACATCAGTCTTGCCCACACACTGTGTTTGTCTAGCAAGTGTGGAGGGAAAGAAGCCAGCTAGGAATCCATCAGTGAGTCCGACAAAGCCATTTTGTCAGCCAATCAGACAGACAGACAGGCAGTCAGGCAGTCCCAGTGTAAGGATCCTCCATGGAGTTAACCCGGAGATCCAGGTGTGGCTTCTGCAAAGCTTCCGCCCCCAGCAGTTAAAAGGGTTTCAAAATCCCTTTCTACCCCCTGTCTCCTGTCTCATACTTCTTGTCAACAACACCCAGCCTCCTCCTCCACTCATACTCCTTGTCTTTTACTCCCTGTCTACTCCTTTTCTCATACTCCTTGTCTTTTACTCCCTGTCTACTCCTTCTCTCATACTCCTTGTCTTTTACTCCCTGTCTACTCCTTCTCTCATGCTCCTTGTCTTTTACTCCCTGTCTCCTCCTCCTCCTCTCTTACTCCTTGTCTTTTACTCCCTGTATCCTCCTCCTTCTCTCATACTCCTTGTCTTTTGCTCCCTGTCTTCTCCTCTCATGCTCCTTGTATTTTACTCCCTGTCTCCTCCTCTCATACTCTTTGTCTTTTACTCCCTGTCTACTCCTTCTCTCATACTCCTTTTCTTTTACTCCCTGTCTACTCCTCCTTCTCTCATACTCCTTGTCTTTTACTCCCTGTCTCCTCCTCTCGTCTTTGTATTTTACTCCTTGTCTACTCCTCCTTCTCTCATACTCCTTGTCTTTTACTCCCTGTCTACTCCTCTCATACTCGTTGTCTCCTACTCCCTGTCTCTTACTCTCTGTATCCTTCTCCTGAATTCTACTCCATGTCTCCTACTCCCTGTTCCCCCTGTTTCCTACTCCCTGTCTCTTACTCCCGTCTCATACTTCCTGTTACCTACTCTCTGTTTTCTACTCTCTGTTCTTCCTGTCTCTTAATCCATTACTCCTACTTCCTATCTATTATTTCCTTTCTCATACTTCCTGTCTCTCTGGTTCAACTAGGACTGCATTCGAAATGGCACGCTATTAATTTGTAAGTGTCCTACTTCTCTTATTTGGCTTTGGTCAAAATTAGTGCACTATAATAGAACAGGATGTTATTTGGTCCCCCCGTCAGGACTCTGGGTTGTCCCTCGGCCCCACACTTCAAACACAGCAGAGCCTTTGTTTCTGGGGCGAACGGTACACATCTGCTACCTGAAAGAGATGCTGTGGCCTAGACTAATCCATTTGGGTCACACTGGGGGAGAGGCAAGAGCTGGAAGAAAAAACATGGGTGTCTAAACCTACTTTATAAAACCATGGTGTGTGCAAGCCTATCATTTTCTTGTGTGCTGGCCCACTGGATAGACTATTAGACCCTGGTAGGTGTTTTTAATTTGAGAGGTTCACTGGCTAGTGTGGTTATGGGGAGGAGAATCTTTAATAACATTTAAAACCCAATTTGTAACAGCTCCCAGTGAGCTGGTAAATACCCAATCAGTTAAATACCAAACCAATTATATACCCAACCTGTTTCATACTCAACCAGTTAAATACCACACCAGTTATAAACCTGTGACGGGCTGGCCAGCACAGCACTAGTCTATGCTGGCATTCCGTGGGAACACTTTTGTTTTCGAACGCACCTCAGACACCTTGGACTAATTACGCGCACCTGTTTCACTCAGTGATTTTGTGTGTAAAAAATGTCCTTTTGTTTTGTCACTTGGTGTTGTTTGTTGTTGCTTTCGTGTTGCATGTTAGCTGTCATGTAAGTACACGTCACGTCGGTGTTGTTCTGTTTTCACTAAGCAGTTATATACCCAACCTGGAAAATACCAAACCAGTAAAATACCAAACCAGTTATATACCCAACCTGGAAAATACCAAACCAGTAAAATACCAAACCAGATATATACCCAACCTGGTAAATACCAAACCAGTAAAATACCAAACCAGTTATATACCCAACCTGGTAAATACCAAACCAGTAAAATACCAAACCATTTATATACCCAACCTGGTAAATACCAAACCAGTAAAATACCAAACCTGTTATATACCCAACCTGGTAAATACCAAACCAGTAAAATACCAAACCAGTTATATACCCAACCTGGTAAATACCAAACCAGTAAAATACCAAACCAGTTATATACCCAACCTGGTAAATACCAAACCAGTAATATACCCAAACTGGTAAATAACCAACCAGTTAAATACCAAAGGTTAAATAACTAACAGAAACATACCAACTGGTTATAACCAAACTGTTACATACCAACTGGTTAAATACCAACTAATTGAATATCCAGTAAAATGTTCAACTAGATAAATACCAACTAGTTAAATATACAGTTACACACCCTTACCTGTATCAACCACTGAAATACCAACCACCTCACAGTTTTTTTTATCCTGCTTGGAAATAGCATAGGACAAGTACATACACAAAACCCATATTTTGCACCACAGAACCTTTCATAATAGGTTTCCATCTCCCAGCACTGACAGTATAAAACAAGACAAACGGCATTTTGTGTGTGATTTGTTTCTGAATCTAGCCAGTCACGAGGCTGAATAAATAAAATCCAACACAACAGAGAGAAATCCTCCAAGTACACTTAATGCCTCATTAATATTTTGAATTATTAAATCCAATCATTGTATGAAAAGCTTTTGACCTATTTTCTTCATTGACTCGCTGTTCTGTTCCATCAGATTCCAACACAGAGGGGTTGGAACCTCTGTTTGGCTGTTAGCTCACGTAGGGCAGTCTACCTCCTCTATCCTCCTGGCTTTGTTCTGTTCCATCAGATTCCAACACAGAGGGGTTGGAACCTCTGTTTGGCTGTTAGCTCACGTAGGGCAGTCTACCTCCTCTATCCTCCTGGCTTTGTTCTGTTCCATCAGATTCCAACACAGAGGGGCGTGGTTGGAACCTCTGTTTGGCTGTTAGCTCACGTAGGGCAGTCTACCTCCTCTATCCTCCTGGCTTTGTTCTGTTCCATCAGATTCCAACACAGAGGGGCGTGGTTGGAACCTCTGTTTGGCTGTTAGCTCACGTAGGGCAGTCTACCTCCTCTATCCTCCTGGCTTTGTTAGGTCCGTCTGGGGGCTGAGGTGTTCTCTTGCTAGGCTCTGTTGTCTGCCCTTACGGATGATACTCCCAGTTGTCCACCTGTAGTATTAGGGAAGCTATACTGTCTCCGAATCTCTACATGTCTCCTTTTGTACATCTCCAGCGTTATCTATTCATCTTTCTTTCTCTACATCTCTCTCTCTACATTTCTTTCTCTACATCTCTCTCTCTACATTTCTTTCTCTACATCTCTCTCTCTATTTCTTTCCTTCGGTACATCTCCAGCATTCTATATGAATTTGTCTCTCTCTACATCTCTTTGCAGCAGATAATTTTTTTATGTATTTGAGACACTATAGTGTCTATTTCTCTACTTCTCTGTCCAGCGCTTTCATCTCATCAGTTCTTCATCATTTTCTCTTTATATATCTCTATTCTCCTGCGATCTATTTCATCTCATCAGTTCTTCTTTATCTCTCTCTTTACAAATCTCAATGTTGTCCTGCGGTCTATTTAATCTCATTAGTTCTTCATATTGCTCTTTACATATCTCTATTTTCCTGCGGTCTATTCATCTCTGTTCTTTCTCTCTATCTCACATTTTTGGGAGGCAAAGGTCACATATCATCAATATTACTTATTTAATAATAAAATGTTTTTTTAGAGGTCTAATTAAAATATTTTCCACATATATTGTGTTCCAAGCAATTAACAAATACTGAGTATGATTTTCCAATTAAGTATTGGAATATAAAGAGAGTAAAATCTAAGCTAAAAAGAAAGGTACTTAGGCTACACAAGCACACTCTCCCAATAAGGGCTGAATTAATTAGACTTGGTCTCAAATTAAATCTGAATCACTGCTCAGTATGCGATGATGGAGTAACATGCAGTTCATAATATCACCAAAGGTGTCGGTGTTTGCACTATGTAGACGCACAACAGTGCTTTACAACAAACACTTGGAAAGCTTGTGTAAACTCAACTGTATACACCAATGTATACTTCACACTATGTGATTGAATACAACTTGTATTGGCTACACAAGAGAACCCAGACAACTCCAGACCTCCCCAGATCACACAAGGCCACCCAGACCACCCTAGATCACACAAGACCACCACAGACCTCCCCAGATCACACAAGACGACCCAGGCCACCACAGACCTCCCCAGATCACACAGGAACACCCAGACCACATCAGGCCTCCCATACCAGCCTAGACCAACCAAACCAACCCAGACTACCACAGACCACCCAAGGCCACCTCAGATTTCCCAGACCACCCTAGACTTCCTAGACCACCCAGGCCTCCTAGACCACCCCAAGCCACCAGTTGACTTTACATTTCATGAAAATGAAAATATGTAGAAGAAACTGTACAAAACAGCACAAACCGAACCCACTATCCTGACAGAAGCTTTACGTTCAAAAGACATTAAAGTTCTCATTTTAACTGCTTGTAAGTCAGACTAAGGAGGATGGAAAGCAAATCTCTTGAGTCCGACTCCACATTTATCTTAATTGCTAAGTGTCAGCTTATTGAAAATGGAGATAGATTCAAAGTTAAAGGTATTTGCCGCAGGGATCTAGCCGTCCCAATTGCCACCCTATTCTGTATGGAGTGCACATTGGATCACCAGCCTTGACCAGCAGAGGGGAGCATCAGGGGGGTGCAGCTTGATGGCCGTCTGTCTGTTTATCATATCGAAGTATGACTGCCTGCCTGTCATAGATTGACAGTGTGTGAGTGATGAAGCTAAACCAGGCTCAGGCCGGGATCTATGATCACCAACTAACATGTCAATCATTCTGTGTTCTTAGGCTCTCGTGTGTCACTTAATTAGGCCAAGTTATTCGAGGGAATTCAGCCATATGAAATATTTAATTAATCTACAAATGCACCAATAAACCATACAGCACTCAGTGTCGGTAGACTGAACCGGTCATGTCCACCGTTTACAGGATCTGTCTTGTCACATGGCACGTTGTTACCGGGGAACATCTCGGCAGTTAGTCATCCCTGTTCCGATCTTGTACCACCACTTTAGAGGCTGTTAGCTGGTTGATCTGTCGGCTACCTGGCCTCTGTCTCTGCACCTCTCAACCATTCAGCCAGACTGGCCGATTATCAGTGGAAATCTCAGACTCTTAACTTCTTTGTTTGCCCCCGAATCCATAACAGGGGCAGCGACATGGAATGGTTGATAATGATATTGAGATTGATGGTTGAAAATCCGCTCTCAGCTCCCATAGTTCCTAAACAGAAGAGAGAAGAAAAGCCAGTAGACATGCGTGTCCCAATAAACAGCCTGCTTCCCTGGCGGTCCTCTGTGTTTCAGACCCCACCCAGTCTGACCTAGTGCACTACATAGGGAGTGGTATTTTAGGGTGCATGCGGGCCCTGGGTTTGGAGGGCTTCTGCCAGTAGATAAATGAAATAACACTGCTGTGAAAGAGCCCATCAGTTCCTTAGGAGCTGCTGGATTGTAAGGCTCCGGTATGCGACGTGGAGAGGCGTAACAAACCGCTGGTCAAAAGTAGGGCGCTGCATACTGAGTAGGGCGCCATTCGGGACTCTGACGGGGGACGCTAATGGTGGACAGAGGGAGGTGGGAGGAGACAATGGTTAAAAATGACTTCTGGATTGCCTTGTGGTTTCGGGTCCTTGGGGACGTGGGGACAGAGGAGCCAGGGAGGAGACCAGACGTCTGTGGTGAGGAGGTGTGTGAGGAGAGGTAGACACATTTCCTCCTTTCCAGCCAGGCAGCGGAGACCACACTGGTAATCAGCAGGGCTTCCAAATGGTACCTTGTTCCCCTCAGTAGTGTACTACTCTTGACCGAGACCTGGGTAGTAAATAGGGTATGATTTTAGACGCAGCCACATAAAGTATCAGTCACTTGTTCATTCTGCACCATCGACAACATCTTAGTATCCTGTTCTCAGTGCGACAGCTCTAAGTTGAGCTGGGTGTCATGCTCAAGTAGGTTTTGGTAAACATTGTTAGAGAACTTGCAGTGTGGTTTGTCATCGATTCAGAGCCTTGTATTTATGTTAGGATCTTGTTAAAGGTTTAGACAGAAGCACAGTATTGTAACATTTTCCTATCATGGACACAGTTGGGACAGATATGTTGATAGAAACTCGTCCATTGTGCCATGTTTGGTACATGTACTCTTATTAACCATACATCATTCCTTCCCATCTTTACTTTCTTCCTTCCATCCATCTGTACTTCTTTTCTTCCTTTCTTCCCTCTGTCCATCCTTCTTTCTTGTCTTTTTTCTTCCTTTAGCACCATCTCTTGACCACCAGATGTCTGCACAGTCATCTCATGTCTGTGTGTATAGAGGCCCAGCCCACACAGACCCTCTGAAAAATACACTGACACGTTCTGACAAACGCACTGCAGATAAGGGGCAGTGGTTTTTGGCCTGGCATTTAGTGTTAAAAGTTTACTTTTGTTACAGGTGCAATAACAAAAGCTATTTAAAGTGAGAGTGGAAAATCTTTAGGAGAAATTGGCTCCAGTGTTACGGGTTGGAGGTATTGATCCAAGCCTCTGGCTGCTCAGCAGCTCCAGAAGATGGATAGATCGCTTTGAAATGCACTCTGTGTGGGGATATAGGAAGGAATAAAAGACCATTGTGGGTTCTCACTCAGAAATAAAGTGTTTAATTACACACAAGGATATTCTGTTGGCCACCTTTCAGCGTCAAAGCCTTTTGCCTCCGACCCAAACTACTAGCTATTCCCTACAGTGCTCAGCCTTCTGAACACTGTATCCAACTGTGTTGTAGTGCACTGCATAGGGGAGAGGATGCCATTCAGGAGGTCTTTCGTGTGTTTCCTCTGCTGAATATTGTGAACTGTAAATGGTTATGAGGATGGTGTGTTGCTGTCTATAAATTATTGTTTTTTTTCAGCTCAAATTGCCCAGATACCTTAGCTTACTGAATCTTTTGTTAGCACATTCTTCAGATACTTTGCTGCTTGCTTAGCCAGGAGTACATCAGAAAATAGAGTAGACCACTGATTTATGTGACAGTAAAATGTTAACCTGTGGTAGAGATTGTTCTCTAATACCACCAAGTAAACATTTGAGTGTTTCAAACCTGTTCTTCTTGGTGATGTCTGGCTAATTCAAGTGCTGCCGCTCTGCCTGGTAGCCTGCTTAATTCCAGTGCTGCCTCTATGCCTGGTAGCCTGCTTAATTCAAGTGCTGCCTCTCTGCCTGGTAGCCTGCTTAATTCAAGTGCTGCCGCTCTGCCTGGTAGCCTGCTTAATTCAAGTGCTGCCTCTCTGCCTGGTAGCCTGCTTAATTCCAGTGCTGCCTCTATGCCTGGTAGCCTGCTTAATTCCAGTGCTGCCTCTATGCCTGGTAGCCTGCTTAATTCCAGTGCTGCCGCTCTGCCTGGTGGCCTGCTTAAGGCATTGATTTGAACAGCTGAATTCCCAGTACTAGTGCCTGTGAGGTGCTGCAATATTGACTTGGATTGTTTCATGGCAGTTTGCGATGGCTTTGTAGTAATTGGTGGGTGTGTCTGTTGTATTGTTTATCACCTCCGCCAGGCAATCATCAAACAGCTTTAAGAGGCGTGTCTTTCACCTCCGCCAGGCAATCATCAAACAGCCTTAAGAGGCGTGTCTTACACCTCCGCCAGGCAATCATCAAACAGCCTTAAGAGGCGTGTCTTTCACCTCCGCCAGGCAATCATCAAACAGCCTTAAGAGGCGTGTCTTTCACCTCCGCCAGGCAATCATCAAACAGCCTTAAGAGGCGTGTCTTTCACCCCTGCCAGGCAATCATCAAACAGCCTTAAGAGGCGTGTCTTTCACCTCCGCCAGGCAATCATCAAACAGCCTTAAGAGGCGTGTCTTTCACCTCTGCCAGGCCATCATCAAACAGCCTTAAGAGGCGTGTCTTTCACCTCTGCCAGGCAATCAGCAGTAAATGTTATTATTAAACTTTCCCTAATATTGGCTGTAAATAGCAACCCTGTGAAGTAGCATTGTTGTTGCCCAGAACAAAGACTGGCGACAAATCAAAGACGTTCTGCTGAGTTGTTTTAGGAAGGAGTAGGATGGATTCCCACCACTTTGTTTGGGATCCTCACTTGGGGATCTTTTCCTCTAGTTATATGGTGGAAACAGGTTTTCAAAAACCTGGGCTGTTTACCTATTTTGTTTTGCTGCAGCTTGTATTTTAAACAGGTTGCAAGTTGATATGTTTTGTCACTATCTATACACGATCTATACACTATGCATATGTCGATTAATTTTGAACTGTTTAAATTTGCATAAATTAATTTAAGGGTGAAATGTCATTAGTCAATATATATCAAACTATTTTTGCTATGACGGTCCAAATTGATCCCAATCAAATTCTAATAAAATGTCCTTTGATTATTCTTAAAATGACTGCACAGCTTGATTCAGGTAAATTTTGTTTTGACATAAATTAGAAAAGAAAAAATCTGTATATCTGGGGAAGCGTATACAACTGCTTTTAGTGTTAGAAGTACACACGTGCACTGGGTATATCTGGGGAAGCGTATACAACTGCTTTTAGTGTTAGAAGTACACACGTGCACAGGGTATATCTGGGGAAGCGTATACAACTGCTTTTAGTGTTAGAAGTACACACGTGCACAGGGTATATCTGAGGAAGCGTATACAACTGCTTTTAGTGTTAGAAGTACACACGTGCACAGGGTATATCTGGGGAAGCGTATACAACTGCTTTTAGTGTTAGAAGTACACACGTGCACTGGGTATATCTGGGGAAGCGTATACTACCCTGTTTTGTGTTGGAAGTAACCACGGGCACAGTTGAACTTCCAAGACTCTTCCTAGAGCCGAGTATTTAACCAGTCTGAACAACTGGCCAATAAGGGCCAGGGTAAACCCTAACCATAATCCTAATCCTAAAAACAAATAAGGGCCATGTCCACTCTGACAGAAAGACAGACTTCTTTAGGAGAACCAAATCCTTCATCAGAACTGAGGAAGAATTACATAAAACTGGGGAAATATTTACATTTTAACAGGACAATGACACCAAGCATGATGATGAGACTTGAATCTTCAATTGAATGGCTGGGGAAAGATTGCTTATCATAAACACTCCCCAACATTGACAGAGAGAATATTCCCAAATCCAAATGTGTTAGGGTAAGGGCTATACCAAATAAGACACCAAACTTTTATTTTTAGAAAAAAGTGCTAGTACAACATTTTGAGGGGGCTCATGACTTAGGTAGTTATTTGATTTGATTTCTAAAAACATTGTTTTGTTTATCTTAACCTATGTGTCCCTATACTGTTTGAACATCGCTGCTCCAGCTGACAGAGACCTGGATAGCCTTAGAGCAGGGGTGGGCAAACTATGGCCCAAGGGCCAAATGCGGCCCGCGAGGCTGTCCCATCCGGCCCACGGAATGCCCTTTTCTGGCCGCCAAATCATTTATCATTTAAAAATCCTGATGTGGCCCCCGAGCCATAATATTTGCCCACCCCTGCCTTAGAGAATATTGTTACTCCTGCCGACTGATTCGTAAATAACCTCAAAGAACCCTGCTACTCCAGTTTACAGGGACATGGATATTGTCATGCCCTGGCTGCGGGCCCCTTGCCGTTTCAGGGCATGCCGCTTAGAGAGGCCTCTAGCCCTCTCTATGCCGCTGTGGGCTCCCCAGTCAGAGCAGCTGTGTTCAGTTGACTCTAATTGGGGAGCCTACTTAGGCTAGGCTACAGCCACACTAGGTGTGGTTGATTGTTTGTTCTGTTTGTGTCTCAACAACGTTCACGGTTTGTCTCTGTTTTATTTCCAATTCATGTGGATACGCTACACGTTTATTGTTAGTTAGTTTTAGTTCTGTTTGCTGTGTTTCTACAGCACCTTTACTTTTGACGTTTACAGTTCGTGTAGTCTTTGTCTTTTGTGTTTATTGGAATAAATCACCCTTTACTTTCCACAATGTCTGCGTATGGTTCTGCACCCCACTAAAACTGTGATAGACATCCCCAGATAATACTGCCACTTCAGCTGACATAGACTTGGATAACATCAGAGAACACAGTTACTCTAGAGAACACTGCTATTTAAACCGATGGAGACATGGATAACGTAAAAAACCCAGCTACTTTAGCTGACAGAGATAACCGCAGATAACCCCAGATAATGCTGCTACTCCAGCAGACAGAGACATGGATAACCCTAGAAAATGCTGCTACTCCAGCTGACAGAGAAATGTATAACCCCAGAAAATGCTACTCCTCCAGCTGACAGAGACATGGATAACCCCAGAAAATGCTGCTACTCCAGCAGACAGGGACATGGAGTACCCCAGATAATGCTGCTACTCCAGCAGACAGGGACATGGATAACCCCAGATAATGCTGCTACTCTAGGTGACAGGGACATGGATAACCCAAGATAATGCTGCTACTCCAGCTGACAGAGAAATGGATAACCCCAGAAAATGCTGCTACTCCAGCAGACAGAGAAATGGATAACCCCAGATAATGCTGCTACTCCAGCAGACAGGGACATGGATAACCCCATATCATGCTGCTACTCTAGGTGACAGGGACATGGATAACCCCAGATAATGCTGCTACTCTAGGTGACAGAGAAATGGATAACCCCAGATAATGCTGCTACTCTAGGTGACAGAGAAATGGATAACCCCAGATAATGCTGCTACTCCAGCTGACAGAGACATGGGTAACCCCAGAAAATGCTGGTATTCTAGCAGACAGGGACATAGCTCTGCTCTCATCTGACTATATTGTCTGCTTTTCTCCACTCACTTGTCCTTCAACTAACCTTTTGAATTCTATGGTGACACTGCCACTTGTTCAGTTAACCATACCACTGTTGTCATGTTAGTATTGTGCAAAAGCCTTAGGCACCTGAATATCAACCTACAGTCATTAATTTGGATAGTATGTGTTTATTTGTTAAACACTATTTATATGTATGTATCTATATATCGTATATATGTGTTTTATTAAAACATGTACAACACAAACAAATGGCCTTAGTTTCGACTTTCCGTATTGTATATGGACACGACAATAGGAGTAGCTTAATAGAGATTAAATAGGCTATAGGAGTAGTTCAATGGACAAGAATGACAAAAGGAGCAGGTTTATTGACACAACATGTGATGTCTAGACAGGGGCTCAAGCAACAAACTGACTCTCATCACCATTCTCTTTTGCTGTCTCTTTCTCTTAAATTCTTTCTCTTTATCTTACACTTTCTGTCTCTGTCCCTCTCTGTATTTCACTTGTCTTTTTCCCTGTATCTTTATCTTACACTCTCTTTCCCTTTCCCTAACTCATCCCAGGTCAGGATTAAATCTGATTTGACATTTCACCAGAATAAAACCTCTTACAATAAAACAAGAATTAAATGAAAATGACACATGTTTTGTTTTAGAAGGTTTTTTTTACTGCAGAAGCTAATACATTTAAAAAACAAACAAACACTCAGAAAAGTGTAGACAGGGTTTTTTGTTAGATTAGTTTTATATTTTGAGTCGCCTCCCATAAGTTAAGTCTGCTTGCTCTGTAACTACAGACACAACCCAGTCATTAAGTTGGTTTGTTCCATAACTACTGACGCCACCCAGACATTCGTTCTAAATATTCTATTGGCTGGCTGTCAACGTTAATCCCTTGTGCTTGCATGTTAGCCAACAACGACTAACACAGTCGGTAGCCAAAATCTGTACAGCAGCCAGAAAACCCACAAAGTACTTTCATTTCAGTGTCTTTAAGCTGTTTTCCTAACAAGCTATTATGCATACATTTTCCAGTATAGAAAAGCTGAGTAAGGTCAGATTTATGGAGTGCTTTATATTGCTTCATAATGAGGTGTTCTGTATATCCCATATAATTTTTACCAGTAATATGTTTATAGTAATGCACACGTTGTGGAAGCTTATACAGCTACCAGCCTACGTTGCAAAACATTTAGACAATGCTTGGCAAACACTTTTGGGATGCAGGAATAATGTAAAGAAACAAAGGGAATTGCTTCTGACTGTGCAGTTAAAATGCTTCAACAATTCAAAATCAAAAAGGCTTTAAATCTATTTAAGGAAAACAAACTTATATAAGCCTTATATATGGCTTAGTAGATGGTTGAAATCTTACTGATGATCTGTGGTCTGTAGATCTCCCCACTACGCGTTGTAGACATTTTACGCAGTGTACACAGCCATTGGCCGTGGTATATTGGCAATATATCAAAACCCCTGAGGTCCTTAATTGGTTGTTTCTATATGGCAGAGGAATGCTGGTGTATAATACGCAGCAGAGCATTCCTGTACATTGTGTATTTCTGCATAGCATTCCTGTACATTGTGTATTTCTGCATAGCATTCCTGTACATTGTGTATTTCTGCATAGCATTCCTGTATATTGTGTATTACTGCATAGCATTGCCTGCATGGGACATTAGGCAGCACACCTCTTTACTTACTCTTCATTTGTTTATGTAATCCACAACCTTTTCACCAATGTAGTGATATATTGTCGATATGTCCACCCGCTCTGAACCAGGCGTTAGTTAGAAGCAAATTCATCATTAGCATGTGGCCTTATGGAGTGTCTCTTCATATTAATTTTCTGGCATGGCTCTCGTTAGTGCCTCATTATGCAGCCCTACTGTGAATGTCACTGGAGAGATGAATTAGAATACAAAGAGCAGGGTTCATGCAGCCTCATAACACACACACGCAGGTGCGTACAAAAGACACACACTTACAAACACACACACTCACTTACATACAGCGGGACGTTGAAGCACACACACACATCAATAGCAGGGTTCATGGCCTCATAAGGCAGAATGTCACCACCATGCTCTGGCGCTTGAAGAGGACCACAAATGTGCTTTGGCTTTATTGTACTGCTTCCGTATGAAGATGGTGTCGTACAGAAAACACACTCACAGTGATATATTATTGTGTCTGTGGGAGATTATCATAGACCTCTACACTAGTCTTCAGGACAACCTGTCATGATCATAGACTTCTACACTAGTCTCCTGGACAACCTGTCACGATCATAGACCTCTACACGAGTCTCCAGGATCACCTGTCATGATCATTGACCTCTACACTAGTCTCCAGGATCCCCTGTCATGATCATAGACCTCTACACTAGTCTCCAGGATCCCCTGTCATGATCATAGACCTCTACACTAGTCTCCAGGACAACCTGTCATGATCATAGACCTCTACACTAGTCTTCAGGACAACCTGTCATGATCATAGACCTCTACACTAGTCTCCAGGACAACCTGTCATGAGCATAGACCTATACACTAGTCTCCAGGACCACCTGTCATGAGCATAGACCTCTACACTAGTCTCCAGGACCACACAGATTTTCTCTAGGAAATCTCATTGCACTGGTTGAAATACCATGGGCCCCTGGGAATGTCAATATATCAAAGCGATCTAGATGTTTCACCTGACAATAGTGCAATTTAAATTAGTGAGCCAACTTTATGTAGGGTAGATAACCAACTACAATATCCAACTACAGTGTCCAACTATGGTGTCCAAATATGGTGTCAAACTACAGTGCCCTACCACAGTTCAATAGATTTAATCAAGTCAAACTACTTCTCCTCAACTGGTCGGCAAACGTAAGCAGCTATAGTGTCTTTCCCTGGTTTCAATGGCATATCCATTTGTGATGATCTTGACACATGTATTTGTCTGGCTTAGAGGAGATATCAGTGGCTCATTGCTGGACCGATACGAGAGGTAGCTTTCAATGTTAAGATTCACCGTCACAAACCCACTGCGAGGTTAGTAACGTGACTTTGGGTTTATTAATGGCCTGGCTGGCCTTTGGGGCAGGGGATGCCCACTGATCAATCAGCTGTTTCCGTGCCTCTGCAAGGATTGTCATGAATAACTCTGCTACCAACCAATCAGAATCCATCCATGATCCAGACAGCGTGTGTTTGCCACCTGGTGTAGGTTCTAACTGTTAAACAGATCTTATTTTCGGCACTTTCACTCAACGTTTACTCTAGGTTGTTTGGACCTGTGAGTCAAGCGGTCTAAAATCCCAAAGATGGATAAACAAGCCGCAGGGTGAAAGCCTTCTTGATTGTTTCTACGTGCTCCGTCCCCTTTGTCAGCCATGTTTCTGGTGTGCTGCAGGTTTTGCGATGCTCCCACATGTTCAGTGGTCATACATCTGACAACCCCTCAAAACTTCAGCCCTTAACCCAGCACTTATTGTTAACCCAGCTCTCTGTTAAGAATTCCTTTGATGTGACGTCTTCCTTAGCAAATTGCTAAGCTCTTAGAGGTAAGAAGAGAAGAAACGATAGAGACCAACCTTCCTGTTATGCAGTGTCGCCTTATAGAGGTGACAAATAAAGGAGACTTAGTGTGTTTTAATCGATCACACACTGACAGGCCGAGCAGAAAACACAAACACACACACACCTACCGGACCCCCTAATGGGTCCTGGCTATCATGTTGTGAGCTGTTCACATGTGTGTCCAGGCTCTGTGTAAAACAAAAAAAAACAACCAAGTAGCAGAACAACAAAGCAAGTTGGGCCAGATGTCTACTACCGTGTTTTTTAACTAGAGGAAAGTGCACCCTAATCCCCATGTAGTGTGCTACCTGAGATGTCCCCCTATTCCCCATGTAGTGTACTACCTGAGAACAGGGCTGACAGTGGGCCAGTTGGGACACCCTCCAGGCCTAACGATGATGGAGTTAGGACACTTGATACTTGTCATAGTGAAATTGGACTAGCGTGTTCGCCAAGGACCAGCTTGTGTGTTGTGCGCCCACGGCACGCACACAAACGCACACATACGCACACAGGCAAACAGTGAAACTGACGGTAATGTTGGCTATGCCTCGGCTGTTGTCATAATCCCTCACTCTGTCTCACTTAAAGGCATCTCAGCATCGGAGGCCCTATTGCATTCCAGATACGTTTGGGAGGGGCGGGGCTACAGAGTAATGCATCTAATTGATTGAATTCATGTGGTTGCAAATTAGGGTGTGGGGTTATCAGATTGGATACCACAGTTTGAATTGTCAGTGATTCTCCTCTGTCGTCTGTGTTTTCGCAGGAGATTGCAACTTTGAGAAGCCGTTGACGTCGTGTGGCTACACCCAGGGCAGAGAGGATGACCTGGACTGGGAACAAGCCAACAGCAGGGAGAAGCCTTCAGCCCACCTGCCCCCAGGTTGGCATGTCACACCGATCTAGCGTTAGGATGCACCGCTGGTTCAACTGCTTTGAGGCTGATAGCTGGGTTACATAGATGGAAAAAGTGGTTTATTTGCAAATCCACGAAATACTAATATTTTCATAAAGACCCTTATCGTACTCCATTGGTCCAGTTTTTAGGATCAACAAGAAAGCAACTTAATCACACATCTGTCACAAGGTTCCACATTCAGGCTAATTGGCTGTGACACCCGTAGGTTCCTCATGGGACTACTCGATATATCAGTAAGACAAATGCCTCATAGATCTTGAAGTAAGAATCCCACATGTATTTCAGAGCATACCTTACCTATCTCAGAGAGAACTCTGTGTGTTACATTGTTTCTGAATATCCTTGCATAGAAACGCCTCCAAAGAAAAGCGATGAAGGAGCTAATGTGTATCCACAACAATACATCATCGTTGACCTTTGAACGGCTTAACCAATATACACATTAAAAGACAGTGATGTTGGCCGTTTCTGTTAAGGCATAATGCTATTTTTCCAGTGCTACTTTCATCTGTCCATGTGAGGTGTAATGTTGGCACTGGCAACCCCCATCCTCATCTGTTTGCCTGACAACAATGGGAATTGAGACAAAAGCTTTGACGACAAGGACGCAGGCAGGTGGGCTGGTGGTGAATTTGATATCAAAAATACCTCAAATCAATTTTAATTAAGCAATTCTATCTTTCCCACCAACCCTCTCGGCTCCATCAAGTCTTCTCGCGTGTTGAAACTCATTAAATTGCTTTCCCTGTCTTTGGCATTCTGCCTCTCCCTCAACGATCTGTCACTTTAATACTGCATTGATCGCTCTTCATTTGATTGTGAAATGAGGAGATATCACCAACCCACCACACACACACACATTGACACACGCACACACACACACCCTCTCACACACACACTCACACACACACGCACTGACTCACACACTCACACACACGCACTGACTCACACACACACAAACACACACTCACACACACGTGTTGACACACCCACTTACTCACACACTTTCACTTTCACACACACACACTCACACACTCACGGCTCCAGAGGAATTAGGCTAATGGAATGGTGGGTTGCAGCAGCAGTGGGTTTTTTCATGTTTCTAACAAAGGTAGAGTTCCAAACTAATGGATATTGTTTTCCTCTCCAATCTGACGCCTAATCTCCCTGCGGCTGGCTGGATGCTCCACAGACAGATTGCAGCCGAGCCCCCAGTGACTCACAGACAATTTATTAGCAAGGAAGAGCGCCTCTGATTTTAAGCAGGCAGGGCCAGTGAGTGTGTGTCAGATATGGGTCTGTTTGCAGTGTTGTGTGCCTGTGTTCCCTGTATGTCTGTGTGTCTCCTGGGTGTGTGTTTTGCTCCACTCTCCACACCTGTTCAGCCCAACAGAAATGACCAATAGCAGAGGGAAGCGTTTACTTTTCCCCGTTTGGAATTGATTGATGTCGGAACACAGGAGGATAGACCAAAGGTTACCGTGGCAATCCGGAACTTCCTTAACCTCCAAATGAACACCCCTCCCCTTGCTCCCTTCCACCCTAGCTCCCATATCCTCCATGTAATAACTCTCCCATACCCCCTTCACCTCCATGTTTCACCTCCTCCCCACCCCCTATACCTCTGTGTTCTAAATCCTCCCACCCCCTAAACCTCTGTGTTCTAACTCCTCCCACCCCCTTCACCTCTGTGTTCTAACTCCTCCCACCCCCTTCACCTCCATGTCTCACCCACCATCTAGATGTAACATATATGATTAAAGTCCTACTTAGCCTGGTTAAGGTGTTTCTAAATGTATCTTCCACTTTGAGTACACTCCAGATAACTGTGTTTTTCTCCTCCGCATCACATCTTGAATTGTGGGTAATTAGATCTAGCAAGTTGCCTGTTACACTGTTTCTGATTGAATAGATGGCCCTTAACACTCCACCATTCAGATGCTTAATCTCCCCCTGTTGACTGAAACAACACCCAGCTCAGAACACAACAGACCATCCAAATGCCACCCTACTTTAGTGCGGATGGCATGAAAAGGGAACTGAGACAGAAGGTGGTTTTAATACGACTCAGCCTCAACAACCAAACTGAAAGAACAATCAACCTCTCTGGCATTGCACTGTGGCTGGCCCTCGTAGCTCTTAATGCTCCCCAGTCTGTGGGGGAAAAACAGAGCCTCGCTGTTATCTTTGTCTGTGACATACTTGGCCTTAGACAGTTTCAGTCCACCCCTTGTTCCCCCCTTACGAGAGGCAGGTGTGAAGGGTTGCATATTGGCCCTTGCATCTGCCGCTGGAATGTTTCAGAATCTTCCAGCGTTTCCCTGGTGGATCGTCTCCTTGTTCCGGACCGTTCTCCCGCTCTCATGGGCTGTTCATAGCCCTCTTGGCGGGGTTAGGGTTTACCAGGGAAAGGGTTAGGGTTCACCAGGGACAGGGTTAGGGTTTACCAGGGACAGGGTTAGGGTTTACCAGGGACAGGGTTAGGGTTTACCAGGGAAGGGTTTACCAGGGAAAGGGTTAGGGTTCACCAGGGAAAGGGTTTTGGTTCACCTGGGAAAGGGCCCTCTGCTCTGTACCTTGTCATTCTGCCGGAGCAGGATCCACCGGGTCACTCGGATGTAGGTGTCTCCACGGCTGGTTTCAGTGGGCTTGTTCCTGCAGAACAGGATCAGATGCTCCGCCCGTTCCACCCCTGGGACGTGTCTGAGCTAAACAGCTTTGTTGCTCTAACAGAGCAGATTATTATTTTCAAACCTGATGCTCCGAAGGTTCTTGGTACAGTTTAGCTCAGTTAGTAGAGATGACACAACATCAATGTTCTGAGTTCAATCCCTACGGGAGACACATGAATGCATTGGTAAATCACTGTAAATCA
The DNA here is from genome assembly GCA_016801125.1 of Novumbra hubbsi. Lineage (NCBI taxonomy): Eukaryota > Metazoa > Chordata > Actinopteri > Esociformes > Umbridae > Novumbra > Novumbra hubbsi. The sequence continues at coordinate 20,165 of JACXGK010008085.1, forward strand.
CAGATGCTTATGATCCTTCCGATAATGTTGATATTCTGAGACCAGTGAAGTTATTTTTTGAGTCTTTATGGATGAATTATTTCAACTAGTTTGTAAATCCAGGTATTTCCACCACCAATCTAGACACATACTGTATTCTCAGTATGAGGGTATGAATAGACACGTATTTGCCCAAATTAGATGTTTGTGAGCATGGGGAACATACGAAATAAACGGTGATAATGTTTCTAATGTGTATAATGTCTGTGGTCCTGGAGGAGCTGCTTTGCATCAACATCAGAGATATAATCACCAATAAATCAAATCAATCATCGGACTGGAGAACGAAGACATTTATATATTTATACCCCAACACACACAGCTGACAACTCTCTAGTTCTCTGCACATTGATTAGAAATCTATTAAACTTGGTTCCAGACAGCGGACAGATAGTGGGAGTGAGGCTGGAACATCAAAGCGATTTAAAGCGCTAGACTTATTTTAGACTGAAGATGAAATCATTGGAGCTGATCGACATTATTTGAATTAGTATTTGCTGTTTTATCTTGAGTTTCAGAGAGTGTTTTACTTAACCTTAAAAGTTAGACCTCGGGGAAACTCATCCTCAAGAACTGGAACCTGCCTCTATGATTTTGGCACGCTCACATCATGCCGTTAGATACTTAAAAATCAAAATAAACTAAAACACAGTTTTTTAACACAACACTTTTGGCTCCATCCCACCCATTAAAAAAGTGCCTTAGTTTGAAGGCCCAGCCAAGATCTAGAATCCAGTAATTCCTACCCAGCATTCAGTGCAACCAAGTCTAGCCTGGCGCTGCCATGAAAGACAATGGAAGCTGAAAGAATAGGGGTATGGGATGGCATCAAAGGAAGCAAGTCCTTGATAGGAAAACCGGGCCTGAAACCTTGCATGTCCCTGAAGAACTGGGCTGGTTTACGGGATCCTTTCTCTGGACTGAAAACATTCTGGATTATCCCCATTTTAGATCTATTTGCATGCGAGGGCTTCGCAAGAATGGTGTAGGGAGTCATTGTGGTGAACAGGACAGAGTGTAATTGTGGTGGACAGGGAGTCATTTTGGTGGACAGGGAGTCATGATGGTGGACGGGACAGGGAGTTATTGTGGTGGACGGGACATGGAGTTATTGTGGTGGACAGGACAGAGTGTAATTGTGGTGGACAGAGAGTCATTTTGGTGGACAGAGAGTCATTTTGGTGGACAGAGAGTCATGATGGTGGACAGAGAGTCATTTTGGTGGACAGGGAGTTATGGGGGTACCAAGTTTCGTTTTTTAGCATTGCCCAACATTTCCTGTCTTTTGGTGCCTCTGCTTTTTTGAAACGTGTTGCCGGCATGAGCCTGTATTTTCTTACTTAGTGACAACATGTTGTCTTGGTAATATTGCCTAATGAACATAGGGTTTAATGTTTGCACATCATTGCATTCTGTTTTTTATTTGTTACTTTTTACGCTGTGTCCCCACATTTTGGGAATCAGGGTTGTGTATTTTAGGTAGAAATGTTTGTCCAAAAGACACCCAGTCCCTGTGTAGGACTCTAGCAATTGAATGGGAGGTTGTCTCTTGGTTACTGCGATGGTCTGGCAGCCAAGAGTTAGATGGTTCAAATCCTGAGATTGTAACCTACTTTTTGAGGAATTAGTTTGGCTGTCAGAAGAAAGCATGACTAGTTGTGGTTTTGATATATTAAAACATAGCCTATAAAATGTAGGGGACATCTTTACTAATTACATTCATAATTATGGTTCTGATTGCTTCATTTTGATTCTACTTGATTCTGGTTTGTTCTGATTGGAGCTGGTAGGTGGGTCAGAGATAAGACATCAAACATTGTTTTCTGTAGCATTTATTTGTTCTGTCTTAATTTGGATGGATGTATTATCAAGGCCAATGCTTACTATTGACTAAACAGTTAAACACAGTACTTCTGAAGTAAGGACACATACAACCCATTGAGCCCAGACAACCGGTGTTGCTAAGTCAGTTCTGTGTCTGACCCGAGGAAAGAGGAAGTGGACTGGAGAATACGTGAAGAAGGCCTGAGGAGAGGTAGAACATGTCTGATAAAGGACAGGAGACACAGGCTGTCTGTCTGAAGGACGTCAGAAATTAAATCACAATTTAAATCACATCAGACAGAAATGAGATTTGCCATCAGTGTGTAGGTGAAAATAAGATAATTGCATTTGAGGCATCCCCAACTTGGTGTGAAGCTGGTGTGTGGTTACCTCATCCTGTGTGTGTGTGTGTGTGTGTTGTGTTTTGTGTTGCTTGCATGTGTGGACAGACTAAATGAAGGTTAAGGAGAGGTCGAGAGGTTAAGGAGAAACACCATTATATGATTAATGACCAAGAAACCAGAGGGCAAATTACCCAATCAATTAACAAATTAATTCCCCCAACCTGTTAGTGACGACATACTGATGTCTCCAATCTGTCACCTTTCTATGATAAGTTAAAGGACATACTTTGTGCCCAGTCTGTCCGGTCACAGTGGGATATAAGGTATTTCCATTTCCCAGGCAACAGTCTTTATTGTTATTATACGCTGCATGTCTGGAGGATACATTAGCATATTTCAATTTGGGATACTGTGTACATGCACCGAGAACGATTATAGTTAATGATAGCAGGTAGTCAAACAAATGCTTCTGTCTCCCTTTGTCTCTCTCTCTGTCTCTCTTTGTCTCTCTCTCTCTCTCTCTCTCTCTCTCTCTCTCTCTCTCTCTCTCTCTCTCTCTCTCTCTCTCTCTCTCTCTCTCTCTCTCTCTCTCTCTCTCTCTCTCTCTCTCTCTCTCTCTCTCTCTCTCTCTCTCTCTCTCTCTCTCTCTCTGTCTCTCTGTCTCTCTCTCTCTCTCTCTGTCTCTCTGTCTCTCTCTCTGTCTCTCTCTCTGTCTCTGTCTCTCTGTCTCTCTCTCTGTCTCTCTCTCTGTCTCTCTCTCTCTCTCTGTCTCTCTCCTTGTTCTCTCTGTCTCTTGTCCAATCCTGTGGTTACTGGAGTAACTTGCCACTTGCGGTCTGTGGGATAACTGGTAAATTGCTATGGGGTTTGTAATATACATGTATGTGACTCCCAAATGGATGCCTATTACCAACGTAGTGCACTACTTTTGACCTTTTGCCTTTTGGTATATGCCCCTATGACCCTGTCTAACCCTAACCCATGACCCTGCCTAACCCTAACCCATAACCCTGTCTAACCCTAACCCCAACCCTAACCTTTTGCCTTTTGGTATATGCCCCTATGACCCTGTCTAACCCTAACCCATGACCCTGTCTAACCCTAACCCTAACCCATGACCCTGTCTAACCCTAACCC
>JACXGK010008086.1:0-23493 GCA_016801125.1 Novumbra hubbsi
GTCTCTCTTAATGCTGTGGTTAAGCCAGGGTACCTGTCTCTCTTAATGCTGTGGTTGAGCCAGGGTACCCGTCTCTCTTAACGCTGTGGTTAAGCCAGGGTACCTGTCTCTCTGTTCATCTTAAAAAAGTCGAAAATAGAGTTTGTTCCAATAATTCATAAAATGTACTCTGACATTGTTGTAATTTATTGAAGGACTTTTTCCGTCAAAAACCTGACAGCATGTCCGTATTTTAGATGATAATAGAACTTGGGAGTCTCAAACTATTGTCCTACAGTTCCCTCTGGTGGACTACACAGGGTGTTACAAACTGGAAAAAGGTTTTCTTTGTCAAATAACCGAGGTGAGACAAGACTTGGGCCCCACACTATATAGTCTTTGACTCACTGGTTAGTGTGTTATTTGAGCTCGGTTGATTTGCTCTCCTCAGAAAGAGTTAAGGCCTTTTCATGTGCTGTTGAAATTGTTTTGCCAGTTAGACCCAAATAAGTGGTTTTTATTTTGCTCTCGTAAGCCCAGTTCATTTGTTAGATCTAGTAGCAAGTGCCTTCACTGCTTTGTAGGGGTGTGGGTTTTGTTCCTTCCCAGGCTCCTCACAATTAGAGTATTTAAGTCTCCCAGTCTCCCCCCCCCCAAAAAAAACAAAGATTTGGCAAGATTAACTGCAGAGTTGTTTAAGGAAAGGTAAGAGAGAACGGCCAGTGACATCTTCAAGCTGAAGTATCTTACCGTAGCCTCTGTGTTAACAGGAATCACAATGTGGTTTCTACTTTGTTTATGTTTTTATGTCCTCGTCGTTCCTAAAGACTCTCCCCATCCCCTGGCCACAACCGCCGTAACCTTGAGTTACCCACTCGCACAACCCATACGGAGGACCTTCTTCCTGGCAGTGTTATGAAATGTTTTTTCGTCCCCCCTCGGTGACACGGTTCTCTGGGTGCCTGGCTGACACCTTTCGCTTGGATGTTGGCCCACCACCTCAACCTGACAAGATGGAGCTGCTCTCCTCCCCAAGAAGGCAAGTTCGTGCCACCACCTCTCCGTCACGGGCAAGCAACTCCAGTGTCCCCCCCCTAGGTGCAGGGAACCGTGGCGTCACGCTAGACCAAACCTTGCCGTTCTCCGCCAACATTAAGGCGCTCCAGTGGGTTCATGCCGATGGCCAGCAAAAGCATCCAGAATGCCACAACCCATCTGGGGTTCCACCTGCCCAGGTCCTCCCGCGTCACCCTGCTCCTTCACTCACTCCTCCGGCTGCCAGGAGAAGCTCCAATCCGTTACCAAGCCACGGCACTTGGCCAACGCAGCTAAAAGGGGAGATCGTCCTCCGTTCAATCCAAACCTGGGACCTTCGTTCTAGAACTTCTGGGATGTTGTCCTCCAGCTCTTGCAGGGAGGTAGTGTTTGAGCAAACAAACATGTCTGTAGAAACAGCTTCCCCTTGAGGATGTGAAAGCAGAGATGAACATCTGAAACCATTTCTTTTCAAAGAGCATCTAAAATGCCTCTTACACCACCCTCTTTGTGGCCTTTTAGAACTAACCTTTCTATGATTGATATGATAATTATTGTCTTCTGTCCAGCATGTGAATTTAATATAACCTTTCTATGATTGATATGATAATTATTGTCTTCATTTGAAATAAGAAATGTACTCAATAGCATGTACTTACTACCATTTAGTTGTTTTGATTTAGATTCACCGTATTTTATGGAGGCGTCTTCAGAAAAACATAATGTGAGTGAAGTGTGAGGAGATGTTAACTTGTGTCTCCAAGTGTGGCAGAATGATGAGTCTGACTTGGGTTTCATCGGCCAATTAAACATTTCTGGAGGAATAAGCATTGGCTTTCTAGGCTGAATGATGCTGAGCAGCGTACATCAGAAGTGACAATGTCAATTAACTACAAAGGGTTAAACTCGTCAAGGGCTGTCTCTTTAGTCTTTTTAGGAATTAGTCTGGTGCCTTCCTTTAGCTTTTCCACTTTCAATTACCTCCTTACAAAAGCAACCTTCTCTGCAATTTGCTTTTGCTGATTACAGCGTCAATGTTTACAATGTTAAGGGAAGAAAGCCACTCTAAATGGCTGTTCATCTGAAATCAATCCATGCCTGGCTGAGAAGACAAGCCAGTCATTAAGAGAAGGCCCTCAGTACATTTCTGTTTATGCAAGGCCAGGACACAATAGTTTGATAATTACATTCCAATAGTCTAACAAGAATATACATTAGGATGATAATCACAACATACTATTTAAATCATCAAAATAGTCAAGATAGTCTTATAATCAGATTAGCATTGTTTGATAAAAACAACACTAGGTGATAATCAAATTCCAATAGTGTAATAGTCAAAGTACAGCACTCTAATACTCCCATCACAGCAGTCTGATAAGCACAATACAGTGTGAAAATTCATAACACAATGGTCCGACAATCTTAACACAAAAGTCTGCTCATTTAAACATCAGGTCAGATAATCAAAACGTCAACAGTTTGCTAAGGTATTTGACACATCCAGGTCCTGCGGACCAAGGCCTTTCCCTTGTTAAAGGTTGACACGCAGTTGGTTCAGCCTAATAGTTCCCACGCGGAGGACGACGAAGATCGCCACGTGAATGTCCACTTCAAAGAAGGAGATACTCCTAGCCGGGTGGTTGTTAACCTCGACACGCGCGGCACGGCCATAGCAATACTGTCTTCGGTCCCGTCTTAGAATTAATTAGGCGTCGTTATAAAGCAATTTGTCTTTGGTTTGCTTGTATCCAAGTTGTGTTACTTTACCGGTTAAGGGTAACTCGGGAGCCGCGCCTGCACATTCTCGTCTCCGTCCCCGATTCCCGTAAGCGTGGTGCATTACCAGACACTTACACAGCTCCCAAGTGTCTTACCGTGTTAACATACGAAACATCCTTAAAGACCCATTTAAAGAGCTGACAAGATGCACCAACGTGCACTTCCTCTGATGTCAGCATTAATATTTGATCCGCTGTTTTGCGTCTGGTGGAACGGGTGACATTAGGAGAATATTGTCTGAAACATTCATATGGACAATTTAGACAATTTCTATGTTTTTTAACAGGGGAGTTTACATGTTCTATTCTTTTGTTTGAAAGGGGAGTTCACCTATTCTATTTTCTTTATTTTAAAGGGGATTTCACCTATTCCATTCTTTTTTTTAAAGGGGAGTTTATCTATTCTATTTTTTTATTTTAAAGGAGAGTTCACCTATTCTATTCTTTTATCAAAAAGGGAGAATACATATTCTATTCTTTTATTTTAATAGGGAGTTTACTTATTCGATTCTTTTATTTTAAAGGAGAGTTCACCTATTCTATTATTTTATTATAAAGGGGAGAAAAATACTACAAAAAAACTTAGTATTATTATTATAACTATTTATTGCAGACAGAATGTCCAGAAAAAAGACCATGAGTTGTTTTGGAATGTTTTATAACTAACTCTTTACAATGTATTGTACTGACAGGCCAGAGCAAAATGTAAAAGCCAAACAATGCTAAACCACATTCTGCACATTTTACAACACTACGACTCTGTTGTAAAAGAATCCGGGTGCTACACTGGCCTGCCTGTCGCCCATTGTAAAGATGTGGGGCATTATGAAATGAAAAAACACACACGTTTTCCTCAGTTGTGCTTACAGAGTGAAGAGGTGATGCAACGCAGTGGTAAACATGCCCCGGTCCCAACTTTCTTTGAAACAGGCTGCTGGCATGAAATTTTTTCCCAACACAATAATTTCTCAGTTTTGATATGTTGTCTTTGTAATATTATTGTAAACTCAGACTAACGGCATTATTTTAGGGGTTCCACATGACAATCGGCTTTCTCAGCATTTTCTTCAGAGTATAATTTAAGGACTTGCATGTATTTTAGTGCACATTGCTTTAATGGTTGCAGCCACTTATGAAAGCTCAGCTATGTCCTCCATTAAAAATAATGGATTCCTTCAGCACAAAGAGACCCATACATTTTCCATTTCTAATCATCTTTTTTTGCATGTGTTTATAGATGTACTGGTTTCTTGCAGTAACTGAGATGGTTCCTAATTAAAGAATGTAATTCCCCTAGAAAACGACAAGTTGACATCTAGAAATAACGATGCATTCCTCTTTGGCTTCATTATCCCATTTTAGCAATTCTGGTTTAGCTGTTATATTGCCCTAGAAATTCCAGTTTAGCTGTAATATTGTCCTAGCAATTCCAGTTTAGCTGTTATATTGCCCTAGAAATTCCAGTTTAGCTGTAATATTGTCCTAGCAATTCCAGTTTAGCTGTTATATTGCCCTAGAAATTCCAGTTTAGCTGTAATATTGTCCTAGCAATTCCAGTTTAGCTGTTATATTGCCCTAGCAATTCCAGGGTAGTTATAATATTGCCCCAGCGTTTCCTGTTTAGGTGTTATTTTGCCCTAGCGAGTTTGGTTAGGCTATTATATTGCCCTAGCGAATTTGTTCTTGCTGCTATACTGCCCTAGCAATTCCAGTTTAGCTGTTATATTGCCCTAGCAATTCCAGGGTAGTTATAATATTGCCCCAGCGTTTCCTGTTTAGGTGTTATTTTGCCCTAGCGAGTTTGGTTAGGCTATTATATTGCCCTAGCGAATTTGTTCTTGCTGCTATACTGCCCTAGCAATTCTAGTTTAGTTGTTCTATTGCCCCAGCATTTCCGGGTTTGACTGTTATATTGCCCTAGCGGGTCCGGTTGAGCTGTAATATTGTCTTAGCGATTCCGGTTTTACTGTTTTATTGCCCTAGAAATTCCAGTTTAGCTGTTATATTCGCCTTAACAATTCTTCATCAGTCCCTGACATTTTTGTAAGTTACTGTCAAGAGCATTTTATATTTTATTATAGTATGCAGGGCAACGCAGTAGCCTTGATAGCAGGGTGCAATAAAACAAGAATAATCTCCAGATTCACACACTTTCAGAGAAGAACATATATAGATACTGGGACAAATAGACAGGGAAAAGATTGGAACTGAGATGGAGACAGACAAAGGGACAGAGACAGTGTAAGAGACAGTGTAATGGACAGGGACAGACAGAGACAAAGAGACATGAAGAGAAACAGATAGATACAACAATACAGGGAGAGAGACAGAGAGAGAGATAAAGGGACAGAGACAGAGTAATGGACAGGGACAGACAGAGACAAAGAGACATGAAGAGAAACAGATAGATACAACATACAGGGAGAGAGACAGAGAGAGAGATAAAGGGACAGAGACAGAGTAATGGACAGGGACAGACAGAGACAAAGAGACATGATGAGAAACAGATAGATACAACAATACAGGGAGAGAGACAGGGAGAGAGATAAAGGGACAGAGACAGAGTAATGGACAAGAAATTGGATGTGTTTTTCCAGACTCCTGGGGACCCCCCCCCCCCCCGGCTGCCAGAAGCAGTTGATGCTTTACCGTGATGTTGGACATGGAGGTGTGATGAAGGGCACAGGTCATCACAGAAATGATCAATGTGAATAATAATCACTGTGGAAGAAGGCAAATGAATGGCAGGATTCACCACGCATGACCTTCAGTTCACACAGTCGTCCGGGGGCGAAGCACAGACCTCACGTGTGTCATGCTGTAGATCTCACATATGACGCTGTGAATCTCGTTCTGGCGTGACTAGATTGTTGCCTCAGACCCCTTTTTTCCATTTGAGTCGATGCTTTGATCCGGGACGACTCACATGCATTACCGGTTGGATCCATTTCTATTTTCTAAAGTACTCTTCAAATGAAGGGGCGTGGTTACGTGGGGAGGGGGCGGAGAATGAGGGCATCGGAAGCTGAGGATGATAGGCCTCCATGATGATGATGATGTAGCCCGGCCAATGTGGTCAAGGCCCTCTACTCTGACGTGAGGCAGAAGCCTCGGCGGAAGTGCGACAGTGTCAGCGCGGTGTGCCGTCAACTGGCAGTCATCAATGGTGGGCGTGGTTCGGTGGGTGTTCGAGTGAGCGATTGGTTTAACGGGGGTCAGGTGACAAGTTTTTCACCCACCTCATGGTGTAAAGCAGATTCCCGTCGTCCTGCAGCCTCAGCAGTTTGTTGGGCGTGGTCATGTTGTGGGCGATGGACTTCTTCCCGTTCAGGAAGAAGGTGTCCGGGGTCCAGATGTTCGAGGCCAGCAGGTTGTTCAGGGGAAGCATCTCCATTGGACCCTGGAAACGGAGACGCTCGTCCTTCCAGCTCTGTCTGAAGAACACGTCTATAGTGTACTCCTGGAGGTCACATGGAACACATTAATAATATTATTACAATGTTGAACAGGCTATAATGACCTCATTGGAGGTGCATTTTGACAAATCAAATCTACTATGTATTAAATTGGCTATCAGTTGGCGTGTGTACAATACAATTAACTTATTTTTGTTGTACAGCAGTATATTAATCCAAATGTAATCCAGGATATTAATGTTATTCAAACGTACTCCAGGATAATCATATTATCCAAACATACTCCAGAATATTAATGTTATCTGAACGTATACAATAACGTAATCTGAATGTACACATAAATGTAATCTGAATGTACACATAATTGCAATCTGAATGTACACGTAAATGTAATCTGAATGTAGAGCAGGATATTACTGTAATGTCGATTTTTTTTGCATGTTTTTCTGTGGTTTATTGTACAGGCAGGAAAGGAGTTCAGATCACACCAAAACTACATTGGCATTGATGGATGTTTCTTACAACACTAAGGGCCCGTAAAACAAACTGCATAAGCCTAATATTGAAAGCATTGTCCTTGAACACTCCCCAGGGAATGTTTATCTTAGTTTAGGACAGGTCTTCATCTGTGTCTGGGAAACAGGGCCCAAGACGGGGACAAACACAGCAAGAATCACCAATATTTATTATATGTATCCAATATATGTTAAACAGAAAAGTGCTCATCACAATGCAACATAATCATAAAATCATAAAATGACAAGGAAGGCGGCAGCAGAAGAAGGATATATCTTGGAGTTGTTTTGAGAGAGCTTACATGGACGTAATCCTTACCATTTCAGTGTCGGATACGGGGCCGAAACTGGTCACAAAAATATTAGTCTTGATCTCGGTCACCTTCTCTATAACAGAAAACACATCCAAACTGAGTTACGGGGAGAGATTACACATCCACACTGAGTAACAGGAAGAGATTACACATACTAGATGAGTTACAGGGAGAGATTACACATACTAGATGAGTTACAGGGAGAGATTACACATCCATGATGAGTTATAGGGAAAGATTGCACATCCAAGATGAGTTGCATGGAGAGATGGAAAATCCAAGATGAGTTACAGAGAGAGATTACACATCCAAGATGAGTTACATGGAGAGGTTACACATCCATGATGAGTTAAAATGTTACATTTATTTTGTTGCGTGGAATCAAAAACATGCCCAGCCCACCTTCTGAGAACTAAGAGCCTGGTATTTCTGAAAGGGTAGATGGCCCACCCTCCCCCAGTCCCCTCAAGTCCCCCAGCTCCCTGCCATCCACAGTCAGTCTGACTTGTGCTAACGGGGGGCCTGTTTTGTCGTTCACGGATCCTGTGTCCCGAGCAGTGTGCAAACGGTCTGCGCTAACAACCCGCGGTTGACCATGCCGGTGTTAACGGTGGCCGGGCGCGTTTTGAATTCCCCTCCGGTGCTCTATATTGTGGATCTTACTTGTGAGGCTCGGGTGGTGTAATAAGGGTGGGGTCCATACCTCCCAGTCCAGGACGCAGTCTGTTGTCATAGCCGTCCAGCAGTCTGTCCAGGATCCGGGTGAAGATGGTGATGTTGTCATTTCGCTCGGCTTCTTTCAGGGGTTCTTTAGGTGATCCTGCTACAGTCTGGGAAAGGCTGCACATGGGTGTGGGGGGGGGGGCACACAACTGATCAGTTAAGAACACTGAAGACTCTGGAAAATGGTCTAGAACACAGAACCTACAGGAGTTGATATACCCTACTTTAATTTTCAAGTCAGACCGAATACAGGGACCGAGCAAACAACTTTTGTGCCATTTTGGGGTTATTCATGCTGAGGAGCTGAAATACAATGCCATGTCACTCTATGTCTGTGCCAAGCCCCCCTTTGGATCAAATGGGGAATATGAAACATAGCTAGGATAACAGAAGGGGACAGAATCAATGGATTATGGGTAAAGCTGCAGTACGGAACCCCGTATGGTGAAGTATTGATCCCCCGCGGCTTCTTTCCCCCACACGTTTCCAAGGCATTCCCATGTTCTTGGTCTAGTTCCAGTGACCTCTTTATCACATCTACGGTGCTATAAATAAACGCCTCCTAAAGATTCTATAAACAAGCGATGCAGGGCATGGGGGTGAGGTATACGGCCAATATAACACGGCAAGGAGTTGTCCTTTAACCCGACGCCTTTCGGGAAGCAGTGACACAGTGCTTAGCAATGATGTATTGGCAATATACCACGAACCTTTGAGATGCCTTATTGCTTTAACTGCTTACCAATGCAATTAGAGCAGTAAAATGTTAGATGATGTCATACCCCCTGTCATATACATCTCATATACAAAAGGTATTTGCCAATTGCCATTGAAATTTAGAAGCACGGTTTTTAAAACAATATCACCAAAATTCTGAAATCGTTTTTGGATCCAGGTAGAATCTGGCCCCTACATGGAGCTTTGCCTAAAAACAAAAAATGTAGAGTTAAATTAACCTTTATGAGATCTTTTTTGTAGAAAGTATGTTTCACTAAATCCCAAATAAAGCGAATTATTTTTTTAATGCCAAAGAACGACCCAAAAGATTGTTTTAGTAATATGGTTACAGGCTATGGTTAAAAATCTTTCCCCAATATTTTTTTTATTCCAGGTGATTAATAATTAAATACATCAAAGTAGAATAAAGACTAATGGAAGTTGGCAATTCCAGAAATATAAGCTAATTGCTTCAAATAACGAATTATATTGCAATTATGTACACATATTTAAATCGTAATACTGCACTAACATTTAGTTAAGTTAAACAGGAAGTGCTATTTCGGGAACCGTTTAGACTGAAACCTTTTGATTCCACGTGGAACAATTGTAGGTTTAAATGTAAGACGCAGGTATAACCCGTTTCAAAAAGGGTTCTCGGTGTAACTAAAACTAGGTTTTCCTACAACAGGCAGTCTGGTATAACGTTTGAGTTTAAATCCTTTTTAAAAAAAGATAGTCTGGCCAACCAGGTTAAACTAACCAATGCAAATTGTCAGAGTGAAAAAAGTGAATAACCATTAGATGAGGAAATTAGTAGACTCACCTCGGACGGCAGGCAATGCCCACTAGTAAGACAAAGACACAGAGCTTCGGCATGGTACAGCCGCAGCGAGTCCCATCGCCCATACCTGGAAACACACACAGATCACGCACACACACCCACACAGCTTTTAAAAGGGTATCCAATGGGTTGAAACAAATCTTTAATACAGTGTTGTATTCGGCTTATTAAAAGATCTACGTTATTACCAGTATAGAAAAACAAAATAGATTGCGCGCGTAAAGGTTCGAATCGCGCGCGTAACGACACCCAGTTTATCAAATAAGGAAGAGATTTTGTCTCTATTACATCCAAATACATGTATTACTGTTAGTAATTAGTCTTAGTAATAATAATATTGGCAGAAGTGGTAGCAGTAGTGGTATCATTAGAGCAGCTCGCAAGGATAGAAATGTGTCCAACTACCCCGCCGGAATGTTGGTTATTTAAAATATCACTTGGAATATGTCTCGGGTTCGTACGAGTAAAACTGCCTCTCTGCTAACACCGCTTGACTGTGGTAAAATTCTCCATATCATCCTTGAATGATTGGGTTTTAGATTGCTAGTTCTGACTTTATACTTGCGTCGAGTTTCGGTATCGTTTTCATCCATATACAACAAGAGAACAGTATAGTTAAAATCGGCAGAATGAGTGGGATACGTGACAAAGAGTGTAGGCTAGAGTACTTCCAATCACAACCCAAACTCTTGCATCGAGATGCGTAGTAGATTGAATCACATGTCATGTAGCTTCCCTCCTCTAGAGTAATTGCAATGGGCTAGGCTATACAATCTAATGATGTCAAAATAATATGTGCATTCATAGATTGTTCAAAAGCCCTTTGTTGGACAGCTTTAACAGATTCCCACAAAACTGCAGAAACTGCGTTACAGTAAATCTGGAGCATTCGATTTTACTCGGAGTTGAGAGAGAAGATATACATGTTGTAAGATTTTTTTTAATAAGCAATAAATGGATCTCTACCTGTGTTGTTGTGGATGCCTTATTGACACTCTCCGTATTCCATGTGTAGCTAGTGAAAAGCGATTCCCGCAAGGATATTGTCGGTGGGCTACCGCAGCTGGTCTGGGTGGCTCAACCTCCGGAAATCTATTCAACCCTGTCTGGCTAGACTAGCGCACCGCACGGACCTCGCTGCGTCGCTTTGTCCTCTTCCACCGCTCGCCAGTTATCACACATTACGGAACAAACCCACCATACCCTTTTTTCATAATACCTCATTCATATTTCCTATTCATGAATCCCTTATCAACGTGCGTTGATACTGTAATGCCATCTATCAATAAGCCTAAAGTCCCCCACCGTTCCCCGTCGCATAGGCTACCCAGCGTCTGCGCCCTGCGAAGAAATCTCCGATTTAGCCAACCAACTCTTTTTTTGTTCTCCCCCGGTGACTATACGTCTACAACCCACTACAAGTCAGTGATGTAGAGTACGTTACAGAGCACTGCAACGCTTTGCTACACAACTATTGGAGCGGAGCTATACAGAGGCACCTTACCACACGGTTCTGGTGCGTCGGTGAGACTCCGTTTCTCTGCAGCTATAAACACTTTGATGGCTACGGTTGATATTTGGATTTGAAGTTATGAGATGTCACCTCTGTGCGCACAACTTAATTGGCCAGCGGGTGGTATGGGGGGGGGGGGATAAAGAGAGACTGGGAAGAGGTTGAAGAGGATGAGACGAGCATCTCTTTGTTTCCGTTGAGGTTTATTTGCCCCAAAGGGGAATGATTAAAAACGATGGCAGCAAATTGAGCGGGTTTCCCAACATTCCTGCTGACTTGGCATCCTTTACTTTGCCGTCAGCAACTAAAGTCCCTGCGCCCGGAAGAATACAATCACTGTGTGGATTGAGAAAATCCCTGTCCCAAGCAAAGTGTTTCCAAAGCACTGTACTGTCTTGTAGGTGTATTATATGACCATTTGACTTTAGGGGATATCGCCCTACTTATCTCAAACATCGTGTCATCCAACAGCGCGTGGGGGGATTATATATAGGTTAGCGGTGTTGTGCATAGGAATATTTTTTCTAGGGAGCAGTGTGGGTGTCTGTGTGTGAATGTGTGTGTTGTTTTATTAAGAGAGAGTGAGAACGATAGTGGTTAGTTGATGAATAAAGGAGAGGAGAGAGCAAATGAGAAAAACAATTGAGAAGGGAAACCAGAGTGGAAGAATAAGATGCCAAAGAGAGAAGAGTGAGAAAGGTAGTGTTCAGAGTGAAAGGAGAGAAGGAGGAATGGAGACAGACAGGAGAGAGGAGGAGAGGAGACAGGAGAGAGATGTGAGAGAAGATGAGGAGAGGAGATGGGAGGAGACGAGAGAGGAGGGGAATAGTTACAAAGCCAGCCATAAGAGGGATGTCTAATCCCATATTCTCTTGTTCTGTTGTACTATCCACCCCAAGAAGGTAGGATCTCTCCTATAATGAATTGAATCGGATCTATAATGAATAGGATACATTCTAAAACCAATAGAATTTGAGCCTCTTCAGCAGTCTGTTTAGAATATAGTTCTCTGTCAGTGCGTGTGTGTGTGTGTGCTGGTTGTGACAGAGGGTCGTCATCTGAAACACAGCTGGTCAGAACACACACAGTTATATGGTCATGCAGTAGGAAGCCTTTTTTACACCCTAGATTATTACTGTTTTCACACAAATCCTTACATAGGGCACTACTTTTGACCTGGGCCCCATAGTAAATGTAGGGTGACATTTGACGTGCATGTTTTTCACCTGAACTACTTGGGCCTTGTTGTCAGCTATCAAACAGAACACATATCAAATATGAACACAATCAATAATGCATCACGAGACATGAATCCTCGTCCCGAACACGCTCCCTCCCCTCTTCTCAGCGCATTACCCTCCACCAGCCCAGTCAGAGGTAATGTACTACGGGGGCAACCCCTTGCCTTTCGGAAGGTTTGCGGTGATGTCTTCCTCTGCATGTTATCCATCAACAGGGCCGTTCTGGAGTGTTCCACTCATAAAGCACATTAACATCTTCCTCTCCTGTTGCAGGAACGCCGTGGATGGGAATAAAGTGCTGTACACCATCTATGACACCACGTAAGTCATGTAACTCGGGCCTCAGTCAAAACCTTCTCCCTCCCCCCTCTCCCTTTAATGTCTCACTCCCTCTCTCAACTCTCTCGCATCTGTCTCTGTCTCTCCCCCTCTGATCTTTCTCCCTTTCGCTCATTAATCTCTCTCACACATTTCTCTCTCTGGCTTTCCGCTTCCTCTTCGTTCTCTCTCTGTCATTTATCTTTCTCTCCGTGTCCATCCTGCATGTTCCTTGAATAGACCAGCGTCGGGCCTTGCTGGCAAATAGATATTTACAACCTCCGATGGAAGGTCTCTTCTGGGACCTAGATATCTACAACTGAGTTGAATGATCTCTTCTGGGACATACATATCTACGAGTGAGTTGGAAGGTGGAATTGGAGGGGTGGAAGTTGGTGTTATGGTTTATTCCCTGCATTGATGGTGCGTGTGCGTTTGTGTGTATGTTGTTCATTCTGTTTAGCAATGTTGTGTGTAGCTGTGTTTCGTCCCGACTTCAGGACCACAGATAACATCCATGTGAACCTCTTGGGAACCAACAAATGCGAACAGAAAACACACTACACACTAACCCTACCCAGGATACGGAGAGAGATAGACAGAGAGAGAGTGAGACAGGCAGAAAGTTAAGGGGGTTAGGAGTAAGGGGGGAACAAAGAGTGAGGCAAATCAGGAGCTAATGTAATTTACCTGATTTACAGAAGACAGCGTGTCCCAAATTGCACCCCATTGGTATAGTACACTCCTTTCAACCAGGGCCGTGCCACAAAGTACCGCTCTGCCTCGAGAACGAGGAACCAACACAGACACTGACTTGGTTTCCATTGCACAGCCCATTGATGTGTGTATTCCTCTCTGTCTATGGGCAACTCTGCGTGAGGAGTGCTAGATGTCCAAATGCATGCTGGGCGAATTTATTTCTACAACGCTCTGCTGAAACACACCCGATTGACTATATTGCGGCGCTTGTCACTGCGTCAAACAGACAAAAACATCTTCCTCCGGCCGTCCGGTGTCTGACAACTTCTCTGATGGGAGGTCTAGCATCTGAACCCAGAGTGATCATGTGAATGGAATTGTTTCAGATGTTGGATGTTAATGTAACCATTGAAAGAACCACCGCTGAACCAATGTTCAGAGTAAGCCACTCAAAACCACATCTTTGTCATTTTAGCATTTGTTAGAGGGGGGGAGTCTTTCCTTGGGATCAAGACAGTCCCTAATTTCAGAACATTATTGAAGAAGTCCCGGTTTCTATTAGCAGAGAGATTGGTCCTCTAGGCAGGGCTCAAACTCTCAGTGATGTGAAATGACTTTATTGTTGTTCCTGGAATCTAACCAACAAGTCCATCCTTTCCGGAGCCAGTCGTCTAAACACATTAGTGTTTCAAACTAATGGATTATTAGATGTATGGGGATTTAGACAGCCTCTAATAACAGCCACATCACTGCCTCCCAGCCTGTCTGTCTTCCTGCCGCCCTGACTGTCTGTCTGTCTGCCTGGTTGTCTGTCTGACTCTCATTGTAATGTGCTGCTGCCAGATCCTCCATTAGTGCTCCTAGATATGATCTGTAAAGAGCTCGGTCAGTATGATGGCTTTACATCGCTCATAGGGCCGCCTACCTTTTGACAGACCATCTACTCTCCAAATGAATCCCTATTCCCCACACAGTGCACTCTTTTGAATGGGTTGTGATCGAAAGCAGTGCACCGTATAGGGACTAGTGCGCAATTTAGGCTTTGGCAACGACATTATTGAAAGCTAGGCTACTCCCTGTCAGTATGGTCATCTGTGTGACATGAAGAGGGAAGGGCAACGAGACGTTTTTCTCACGTCCAGCAGGCCTGGTAAATGCCAATGCCACAACAGATAAAGCTTGTAGAACACCACATAGGTGGGCCTGTCTGCTAGGATAACCACCTGGCAAATAGTATTTCAAAGTGTTCAACATGCTGTTTACCAACTCAGGCTTGATTTCCGGGTCCACGGGCATGTAAACGGAGTTTTGATTGTAAATTGCTTTGGATCAAAGCGTTTGGCTCAGTGGTACTTTCCCTTATGGATTTTGCCACTGTGCTGAAATGATGTTATTGTTACATCTAGCTCCATGAAATCTGGTACCGTCCAATCTCAGTCGTTCTGTACTTATCATTTTAATCATAAATGTTTTATTCCAAAACATTCGTTAACTTTTCATAGTATCCCTCATTGGCTAATGCCATATTCATGAAAGATTCATAGGAAATATATATATATATGTACTGCATTATCCCGTTTTGTTCATCAAAGTGGACATATGCATCGACATCTACTACGCTGTTTTACCAATCAGCAAAAACGCTCCGACAAGCTCACATGTAGCCTACTATAAGGACACGTGTTCCGAGCTCTAAGCGAAGCGAGCCAATTTCTTCCAACTCCAGACAACGTGGTATGAATATGTTACTGGTGGGGATGACATCGAAGCGAGCGCATTACTTGAATCTAGAGTGATATAGTCTACCTGGGAACAACATCGTTACCCTATGTAGATAGATATTTCGCATTCGGAACGAACTAAATCCCTGTCAATAAAAGTGAGATCCGAATATATTCACTGCGATTGTTTTTGATAGGTTAAAGCAATAATTGCCTGTGCTGTCCTAGTTGAAATAGTATTTGGATAGGTTCCAACTACTACAGGGCTCTCTGCAGCCACTCATAACGGTTTTGACAAACTGAGCGCGGCGCAATAACGTCGTCCGATTCCTACAGAAAGCGAGAGATTTATCGGACCGATGCCAAACCTTGTATCTGACTTAAGGACAAACGGAGATGTTACCTAGCAGATTGCTACAGATGAATGGAATATAACAGTGTATTTTGTTTATATAACCGACTATTGTTGATCCCTGGACATACCGTTTAAGGCCAGTTCAGTCTAATCGCGCAACTTAATGTCAGAGAGATCACAAGGAATGTGGAGGTTCCAGAGAAGAGGGGTGTTTGATGTTCTCTCGGTGCCGCTCGTAGTTGCTGTGATGTGTTGTGCGCAGAGGTGAGTGTTGGACACCAGTCGTACAAACAAGGGATGTCCCCGTCGTCTTAAGAAGGAATAACGCTTTCTTTCTTATTTTTTTCAGCGCCAACGAACCGGGGAATATGTCTTTCGTAAAGGAGACGGTGGACAAGCTGTTACAAGGCTATGATATACGCCTTCGACCAGACTTTGGAGGTATGCAGAGATTGTTTTTTTGCACGGTCGAGAGGTTCCAAATGATTGCTCTCGGGTGTTCTATTAATGAAATAACATCTGTTTTGTGTTTTGTGGAAATTGTAATGTGATACTTGGTCTGACATTTTAGGTGCTCCGATAGCTGTTGGCATGAGTATCGACGTGGCCAGCATAGACATGGTGTCAGAAGTTAACATGGTGAGCAGAACAAATTCCTGTATGTTCCTTAAAACTGATGGCGTTTGTGTCCGAAGGTTTCATGTGAAACGCTTTTCCCACATGTCCTGTCTCTTTATTCTTTATGCCAAAATGTTTCTTGTCGATTGGAGTTATTCAACTTTTCTAAATGGGGTTCGTAAGGTTGAGGTGAGGACACCTTTAACGTTATTCCCCAGCGTGTTTCGCCTTTCATTTGCCTGTCTTTCTGTATTTGTCAGAAGGGAAGACCTCTGCTTGAATGGTAGAGAGGTTAGCAGCAGCTTGTCCAGTTCATTGGCCAGGTGAGGAGGAGAAGGCAGATATGTGCTCCAGGCACTGTCAACTCTTCCTGAGTCTTTCCACATTGTTTGTGTATCATTGTTTTGACAAGGGAGAGAGCAGAGTTCCAGGGCTGTAGAATCCAATAAAGGCAGTCCAGTGCAGTACAATGTGTGTGTGGTGTTCGACAGAGCTTTAAGGGGCTGTCTTGAACAGGGTAATTGTTACTGTTTGTTTTGTGGTATAATGTGTACTTGAGCCCAGGGAACTACCCATTGTCCTGATTCGCGGGGAACAAAGAATTAGCATTTGGCAAGGCCATTTGTTAAAACCAAAAGCTCTTTCATCATGTTCGTGTAATGAAAGATTCATAGGGCAAACACGCTGCACGTATGTAATAGAACTATCTAAATAACAATGGAGATAGTTGTGGCCCCCGAAATCACAAACCTTTAAGAACCAGCATTTGTATAAGGCTGTTGTTCAGATGAGATGTTCATTGACTTGTGTGGAGAGTATCCAAATGTTGCTTGTGTGGCATTTGTAAAGACTCTCTTTTACACACAAGGCTGCTCTCCATGGTCCTGAACACGTACTTAGATTATAAAAAATAAAATCTAGATACATCAGAGATTAAAGGAAATCTCTGGGCCCCAGGATCCTGATCTGACCATGTTGTGGTTGCTGGAATTTTGCTGGACAACTGCTATACCCATTAAAACCGTTTGAAGATATCCATTCATTAGGATCTACAAGATAATTCCCAGTTCTTGTCTGGTCTGGGGACTATTTTCTGGTTGTGTGAAACGGGCTCAAACTCCGATACCACCTCTGTAACCGCTGGGCCCCTTCTGTAATGGGCAATGTGAACAGAACCACGTCAAATAGGCTTTGTGGTTTTGCCAAAGAGGACCAATTTAGAAACAAATGGTTTGATGAAGCAATCTAAACGCTATTCTCTGGTAACTGCGCACACATTGTTTTATGTTTTTGTAAATGTAAATAAATTCAAGGCCGCACAGTGCTTTTCAGGTTGACTTCATGGTGTGAATCAGGTGTTATTAGTGGGATAGATTGGGGTCACAGTTCTCTATGTCCAGAAAAAAGTCCACAAACAGTTTGCCAGGGCAGTTCCGGAGTTGTCCGGTAAACCCAGAATGTCCCTCAAACTCAGTGTTTGCAACGTTATTTCCAACTGTTTAGGGCAGGGAGGGCCAACCCAGGTCCTGGAGAGTTACTGTCCAAGTCTTTATGGTCAAATGCACAAAAGTGTTGTTCTGAGGAATTCAATTCTTATGACATGGCACAAATAATCTACGCAGCATTACCCTGGTGTTTTTAACTCCAACCCCAGCCTCATTTAGTTAGTATCTGTCTCATTTTTAGGGTCAGGTAATGTGCTACATTACGGTTGGATTGTAAACCATCTGGACAGTAGCTCTCCAGGAGCAGGGTTGGAGAACCCTGTTTTGGGGTGACGGCTAAGGTTTGACATCATGTCAAAGGGGTTTGAAACATCAACTCTTGGAGCTAAAACTCACGGTATTATGCCTATTTGACATGTAACCCACCAGAAGTTAATGTGGCTCATCGTTGCTCTGAGTGGCGAGTATTCAATGGGATTGCGTTCATTGTCACCCCTTGTGGAGGTATTGAAGATAATAGAACTCATCACTGCCCCTAGTGGCGGTATCGAAGACAATGGAACTCATCACTGCCCCTAGTGGCGGTATTGAAGACAATAGAGCTCATCACTGCCCCTAGTGGCGGTATTCATGATACGATAACTCATCATTACTACTAGTGGCAGTATTGGCGATAAAAAAAACTCATCATTGCCCCTAGTGGCGTTATTGATGGCACATGCTGATGACCTAAGGACCAAGACACATACTGACTGTCTCGGTCTGTCTTGGTGCGAAGTCACCGCTGTCCTGCTGAGAAAGCAAAGCAGAGCTTTTAATCACAGGTCTGATGAGGGAAACAGCCATTGACACTATCTACTGTGTGATGTAGTGGTCCCCTAGTCCCATCAGGCATTAAATAGAGCAACTGTAGATATGGTCCACTTGGAGACACAGGTGCTCTGTTCCAAATGGCTCCCTATTCCCTACAAGCCCTGTAAAAAAAAGTAGTGCGTTATGAAGGGAATGGGCTGCCATTTGCGATACGGCAGCATACACAGAAGGAGCCAGCGAGGCTGACCCTCTCTCTCTCTCGGGCTCTGACAGGAGGATTTATGAGGTCTGAAGTGAGTCAGTCCTCAGACAGCCAGTCTGTGGCTTCAGGAGTCCACACAATGTATATCTCTGTACTGTACTGGGTTTTATTCCACAATACCTTTCTGTACAGAATTTTTAAATGGATCAGTTTAAGTTGTTCATCCAGTGTGACTTACAGGAGTGGTAAGGGTTAAGTGCCGTGGCTGGTTAAGACCTACCTACCTACCTACCTAGCAGCCAATGTCATATAGGACAACTAAATACTTTTTAGAGGGTTTAGCACCATGGAAAACTCCAGTTTTGTGTGGCGTTATAGATTAGTTACAAAATAAAAAGTCTCCAGACAAATTTCTAATAATTTAATAGTTTAGTCTATTTATCCACAACAAGGTAAACTCTGAGATTTAGGACCTGTATACAATTTGTTTATTTATTTGTAACGTGGCCCCCCAAGTAGTGCAGTACAAAACCCCTGCCTTGTCTCATGGCGCTCCAGTGACTCCTCATGGTATTCCGCATTTAGTGAGCTCCGTTTCGGTGGTTGTAAGATGTTCTAGTTGAGCACTTGTTAAAAGTAGAATGGCTTGGCGATACGATTTACCCGTGTGTATCTCTTCTGCATGGCCATAATCAGAAATTGAGATTAAATAAATATCTAAATACCTATACAATGGAGTATTTATGACATGTGATTAACAAAAAGTAAGTATGTTTTGGCCTTCCTTGTGAATACTTTAGGGAGAAACGTTCATCCCCCTTTTGGGTCTTCAAGAGGAATAGCAGAACTATTGTATTCAGAACTGTAAATAGCCTTAGCAAACTATATACCTGTCTAGCTGCAACGTTTGGTTTGTAACTTGTCATTTGTATGCAGTTTCTTGTCTGTGGAATAATAATTACCAAGTGAACAAACCTCTTGGTATAGCTATTTTAGGGGTGCTGGTGTAGAACTTACCTTAGAGCTTACTTACCTTATCATGCAACGCGTAGGTCTGGGTTGTAGAAACATACAATTCATCGCCAGGAAGCATGAGAGTTCCAGGTGTCCTAGTGTTCTCATTAATTGGCTCCATCACCACATGTTCCCCTTCTAGATAATTTCTGTATTTCCTGGCCCCTGGGAAAGGGTTGGGGTAATGTTTAATATCTCTGTGGCTATATCTGGTTAGTGTTAAATAACACTCTCTGTTAATCTGGTTAGTGTTAAATAACACTCTCTGTATATCTGGTTAGTGTTGAAAACACATGTACAGTATCGGGTGTGTGTTAAATTGTGTGCTAGCGGGGCACCCTAGATTTAGAGGATAGGGTGCCATCTCTTCAGGACAAGGCAGGGAACCCTATATTTAGAGGATTAGGTGACAACTCTCCAGGAGCAAGGAGGAACCCCTTGATTTAGAGGGTGGGGTGACATCTCTCCAGGAACAAGGAGGGAACCTTAGATTTAAAGGATGGGGTGACATCGCTCCAGGAACATGGAGGGAACCTTAGATTTAAAGGATGGGGTGACATCTCTCCAGGAACAGGGAGCACATCTCTGATTTAGAGGATGGGGTATTATTTAGAATTCATCCTCTCCTAGCTAACACACTCCTGACAGTGACTGTGACATGTCAGTGTGGAGTGTGTGTGTGTGTGGGTAGGTGGGTGGGCGTGTGTGTTGTTGTGGGTGTGGGGGCCAGTTGGTCTCAGATGGTTCTGTGAGAGGTTACAGCAAGGGGAGGTAATGTTCTCATTATGCCAGTTGTGGTCCTTCATGAACACTGTGAGAAAATAGGTCAGTTAACCCTCAGCTAGCACACCGACAGCCGACAGTAGCTCAGGAAGCCCCACAGCTCTCTCTCTGGGATATTCTCTTTTTCGTGCTCTTTTTTTTTGTTGCTCTTCCACACTATTTTCTCCCCCAACTTGTTCTGATTTAGTACACATGTAAGGGAAATATCTTGGCCGAAACAATTGCTCCACGGGCCGTTAGCATTAGCAAGGGTGTGTTGGGCATTCGGAATGTCACTGAAAATATATCTATGTGGCTCAGAGCTGGGTTGAGTTTCTAACCACCTGACTGGAATAAGAAGAATATATGTACTGTACATCTCAAAAGCGTTCCTTCCACTTGGACTCGCCCACATTTTATTGTGCTCAGACATGAATTCGGTATGTATTTCGGTGCATTTGCCTTCGATGATGTCAATAATATCAAAGGGAATGATAACCCTCTTCTCTGTCAGTGTTGGGCCCAACGACCCAAGGAGAAACCCTCACTCCAGGGCTGCAAAATGGCACGATTAACGCAGCTCGGCTGCAGCCAACGCTTGACGAGGCACACCTGGACCCAATTAGGCCTCATCAGGGAAGCAGGCAAGAACATGTCACCGGAAATGAAATTCCCTGCAGGGCCCAGAACACTGACATTGGGTTTGTTCCCTGTGTCTCACTCCATTATCATATTCATATAAATTTGGCTCTGTGCTTTAGCACTTTTAAATTACACAAGGACTACACAGTTAAAGTGCAAGACTGTCAGCTTTAATTTGGTTGGTATTCTCATTGAAATTGGATAAAACGTTTAGAAAATACAGCAGTGGAGGGAAAAGTTTTGGGCATGTGTGGTTGTAACAGAGCAGGATCCGAAGATGGCTGCGTCTTAGACCTGGCAGAGCATCAGCAGTGAAGATAACCAGCTTCCGGTGAAGGCAATGGGTCTCAGACTTCAGGCGATTGTAGCATACAATGGATATGAGACCAAGACTAGACTTACTAAACCTTGTTAACTGTAATACAGTGGCTGTTAAGAACCCGGTTTTGATTCTGACAGTGCGGAAAGGTTTTGAGAATGCAATGGTGGTAAATTATGAAACTGCCTGGATCGTCTTCAAAGGTACTCGTCCTTTCAAGGTTCCACCTGACTTATGGTCTGCAAAGCTAGCAAGATGCTTTACAGCTGTGCACATATGTGAGTTTCCTTTTGACAGCTCTGCACAATCATGTTGATGTGGCAGAATCACCTGTGAGGTTCTACCAACATCTGCGTTTAACCGTGGAGCACAGCAGAAGAATCGTGGCTTGGTAGCCTTCTAACGTACCTCAACCTCCCAGGCCTGAGACCTGCAAACCCATGGCCACAGTAAATATACAGTGGTTGTTTACTGTTACATAGTTGTGTCTCCCCGCTTTGATTCACGAGTACCCATTCTGATATCGATAGTATTCATGCAATATACAGTGGATTGAATAACTCTGCATGTTAACCAGACTACACCAGTTTGTACCCCTAACCTTGTCTTGATTAAATAACTGACAGGATAAGGTCTAGTCTCATCACACCTTCCTCTTCTGTATGGGGATGCTCCCCACTTCCTCTTCCTCTCCCCCACCCCTCTCCCTCTCTTCCCCCCTCTCCCTTCCTTCCGGTCTGGCCGTCTTCCTATTCTCCCTCTGTACCTCTCACACATCTTCCTCTCCAGCACCGTTTTGTTCGGTCTGTCACTCCAACTCTGACATGTCCACCTCTGGTTGGCTTTGTGTATGGATATCTAGGTGTCATGGTAACCACCGTGCCGTAGTCAGTAACGCTGTGATGCAGGTGAGGTCGTGGAATTGAGAGGGAAGTCAATGCTCCACGACAAGGGTGTCACCCGACAGTCACCCATGTAGTGTGCTACTTTTCCCCAGGGCTCAGCACCCCGTTCCCATGGGGTGTCACCCGACAGTCACCCATGTAGTGTGCTACTTTTCCCCAGGGCTCAGCACCCCGTTCCCATGGGGTGTCACCCGACAGTCACCCATGTAGTGTGCTACTTTTCCCCAGGGCTCAGCACCCCGTTCCCATGGGGTGTCACCCGACAGTCACCCATGTAGTGTGCTACTTTTACCCAGGGCTCAGCACCCCGTTCCCCTGGGTTGTGCTCCATTAAAACCCACACAAGCATCTGAGGTCACAGAGACAGTGATTTGGATTGACATGAAAACAGGACAGAGGATAAAGGTTAATATGACTGAATGTTTATTTCTGGGCTCTGCCTGGGCACTTGTCTGTATGACTGTCTGGATTTTTCTTACTTGTATACCTGCCTGAATGCCTTCGACTGTCTGCGACGGTCTATCTGACTCTACTTATTTCTACACTGCTTGTCTGTCTGACAGTCTATCTGACTCTAATTATTTCTACACTGCTTGTCTGTCTGACTCTAGTTATTTCTACACTGCTTGTCTGTCTGACAGTCTGTCTGACTCTAGTTATTTCTACACTGCTTTTCTGTCTAACAGTCGATCTGACTCTAGTTATTTCTACACTGCTTTTCTGTCTGAGTCTATCTGACTAGTTATTTCTACACTGCTTGTCTGTCTGACAGTCTATCTGACTCTTGTTATTTCTACACTGCTTGTCTGTCTGACTGATAGTGTATCTTACTCATATTCATACATTCTGCTTGTCTGTGTGCATTCCTGTCTGTCTTTTAGTCTTGGTTGACCGACTAGTTCATCGACAGATAGCAGAAAGATAGATATATTAACAGACAATAACATCAACAAATAGACCCACACATCAGCAGACAGAAACAGACATACTGATAATAAGATCAGCAGACAGAAAGACACAATAAAAGAGAGACAGACAGTAGATCAACATTGTTTTTTACACACACATACATTTAGGACATGTTTTGACAAGGTCATTTAACCCAGTAATAAACTGGGACATGCGAGTGGAAACTGTGTTAATGATGATGAAATATTAACACAGCAATCAGTCTGCCTGCTATGCAATGTTACAACAGACAGTTCAACAGACAGACAGTACAACGGGCAGACATTACAAAAGACAGAAAGTTCAACAGACATACAATACAACAGACAGACAGTTTAACAGAAAGTACATCCTGGCAGACATAACAACAGACAGACAGTTGAACATTCAGACATTACAACAGACAGACCGTTGAACATACAGACAGTACAACAGACAGTTTTGCAGGAGTGATGTAAGATCTTTCCCAGAACATTTTCCCAAAATAGGTGTCACAACCGCATGTGCCAGATTTCAAAGAAAGGCTGCAAGTCAAACTGAACATATAAAAATGTTCACTTTGTACCAACTATACTTTCTCCACCACACACACGACTATCAGAATGTTGTCACATGTATACTGTCTCCACCACACACACGACTATCAGAATGTTG
>JACXGK010008087.1:0-23443 GCA_016801125.1 Novumbra hubbsi
TGACTATACTGGCCTGTCTGTCTGTATGACTATACTGGCCTGTCTGTCTGTATGACTATACTGGCCTGTCTGTCTGTTTGACTATACTGGCCTGTCTGCCTGCTTGTCTGTCCGTCTATAAGAGTACGTATCTGTCTATATAAGTAAGTGTCTGTCTGTCCGTCTGTCTATATGAGTATTTGTTAGTAAGAGTGCATGTGTATGTTTGTGTGTACACATGCGTTTGAGTACAAGCACTTACACAAGCGCATGTGTGTGTGTGTGTGTTGTGAGCTCGTCCGTCTGTGTGTAAGTACGGGTGGGGTGAGGGAGATGTCAGATTCAGTTTGTGTTCCGGCGGCCCTAATAGCTGGTTCTGTGGGGTCTACCGGGTGCAGACACATGCCAATATCCATTGGCAGCTCAATCAAGCCACTTAGACAACATCTGTAAACAAAACCCAGAGGGCTTCCAGTCAGGCTGTGGAGGAAGGAACTATGAAGCGGGGCTCATTCGAGAAGGATGTCGTCTGTTTCAAACAGGTTAATGAGCTTGCCGTGCGTTTTATGAACCCAACAACACAACTACGCCAGTTGTAAAACAGGTGAAATCATGTACCACTCAAACCACTGATTTCACCCAGTCAAAAACAAAGGAGACATCTGGCAGTATTAAGATGCACCCTGCATTTACTCCAGCACCACGCTGCTCTGCTCTCCACTTGACTCCTAATCTATACCTGTCCCTCGGAGGCTACTGCCTGCCCATCCCCCCTCCCTGACAGACCTTACACTTGTTCTATCCACAGGTCCAGTGTTCACAAATCACTGCATACCATGAAAAGAAAGGGGACGGAAGAAGGAACCCATTTTATATGATTGAGATGCACCCCGTGTCCTCTCCAGCAACCTCCGCCATTCTCCCCCCTCCAGCTTCTGATTCATAATCTATATGGAGGCCTGAGAGACTGCCGTCTATCGATTTACTGCTGGGCATAATCCAGACCTTTATCCTCTAGCTTGTTAGAATGGCCTGAGAATATACACAGGGTTTCTAAAACAGCCCTGAGGTAAGGGAGTTTAAACTGCAAGGTTTCCTCTACCACGCGCAAACGGTCCAATGTCCGGTCGTCCGACAAAATGCTTCCTCAACGCCTTCGCACATTTCCCACCGGTACTCTGGACACCTACACCAATTCTTCTCTCCCCTCATCAACCGGTATCTCTTCTGTGTTTAATTTCCAAACACTTGAGCATACTGTCCAGCATGGTCAGCATGTCTAGTACCTCTTAAACAGGTCTCTTTGGTCCAAACCAGGCTTCCAGATTCTCAGCTCTAAACGTCTTTCCCCTTCCCCCTTTTGTGTCCACTAAGGTGGTGACATGCATCGCTATGTGCCTGGCTTACATGTCTGAACTTGTCGGTACTTGTGTACCCAACGCATGTTGTGTTGTTGTGTTGTGCTACTGCCATGTTGTGTTGTTATGTTGTGTATCTACCATGTTGTGTTGTTATGTTGTGTTTCTGCCATGTTGTGTTGTTATGTTGAGTATCTGGCATGTTGTGTTGTTATGTTGAGTATCTGGCATGTTGTGTTGTTATGTTGTGTATCTGCCATGTTGTGTTGTTATGTTGTGCTACTGCCATGTTGTGTTGTTATGTTGTGCTACTGCCATGTTGTGTTGTGCTACTGCCATGTTGTGTTGTGCAACTGCCAAAGTCCAATATAGAGAAAATACCCAGTGATCTTCCTTCTTCATTTTGTACCAAGTTATTATCGATTAAAGCGTTTTCTAAAATAGAAATAGAAAGTTAAAAATTTTGTGTAAACATTGGAATAGACAAAATTGGCCAAAACTTCTATTCTATACCAGGAGTTCACCCCCAAAATAAAATACTGTTAAAAGAAAAAATGATTGAAGCACATTTTGGCAAAGGGATGTGTACAATACATTTAGACTGTGGAACACAATCCATTGCTGTGCAATATTATTATTCTACACAGAATGTCACTGTCTAGCTGAATGTCAACATTGGCAATGTTGTTTTGACTCCACTATAATTTACTCTGTAAAACAGACTTTGGCAACATTCAAGGCATTCTTTTGTGATGCAAAACTCTCCAATACAGGCTTGGTTCGAGCCTTGACTGTGCCGATAGCTTTTCTAATCATGCTGGTGGGTCAGTGGACTGAAAAAATGCTACCTGATGTGGTTGTTTGAGTAAGCATGACACTACATACATTTATGGTTGGACAGGTTGCGTGGAAAAAAGTAGAATGTATTGGTCTGGATGCCTAGTGGGAAGACATTCCATGATCTTCAACTTTCCTCACCCTGTTGGGAGATGCAGCTACAATTGTATAGTACAATTAAATACGGTACACTGCTACATTCTCTCTTAGATGAAAAAGGCTCAATCTGTCCATCATCTTCATACAATAACGGCTTTGAATGTTTTCCTTCTGTTCTGACACACACTTTCGCTCTCTGTATAGTTGTAATCATGACTAACATTTGCTCTCCTGTCATGTCTGAGAAAGATCTATGCAAAATGAGGTGAGAGTGGAAAAGAGATAAGATCTATGAAACGTTGCAATTCGTGCGATCTGTGCAACGTGAGTCCTATAATTGCGTGCGAAAACTGAAAACTGAAATGGTAGGGAACACATATTTTTATATTTATCTGAATCCAGCATGAGAGTGTACAGAAACTACAAAAAGCAAAACACAGGGTCGAAACACAGGGTCCTAAAGCCATACATTCATACAAGCAGGATCATAATGCCATACATTTATGCTAGCAGGGTCCTAAAGCCATACATTCATACAAGCAGGGTCCTAATGCTATACATTTATGCTAGCAGGGTCCTAAAGCCATACATTTATGCTAGAAGGGTCCTAATGACATGCTTTCATGCAAGCAAGGTCCTAAAGCCATCCATTCACTTGATCAGGGACCAACAATAGCACTGGTCGAAGTGGAGCCCTTATCTCAGTCACCTACAGACCCTCAGCTCAGAGACGAACCGCACAAGCGACCTTCATTAGCCTGAATGGATAATTACCTGACCTCAGCCAGTGAAGCATGTCTAAAATGAACACCAGCATGGCATATTGGTGAGGGAGAAATGGACCGGCCCGCAACTCTGGCTCCCAGTCGTCAAGTTTCAGATTAACGACCGCTAGTTTAGACGGACATTGACAGATCCAGTTCACTGCAGTAGCTTCAATGTCCACACATCTGTTGTTATGGTCCATCATTATCCCTGTGTATCTCTGCGTTCACTTGGTAACACATAAAGTGTGCGCGTTCACTTGTTAGCTCTAAGTAAGTAAAATTAAGAACTAAAATTCCCTCAGTTTGGTTGCCACACTCTTGGGGAATGTCAGTTGAGACGAACACGTTAACATGGTATCGTCTACTTCTTCACGGCGGTGGGCTCCGTGTTTCCGGGGCTTTCTGGCTGTGTATGCACAGTCACAGCTCCATGACCAACACGGTGGAGCATCGTCCCCACAACCTCCCTCAGGTACGCTCATAATGAAGTTAATGTGAAAGAAGGATGACTTAACCTTTCACAGAGAATAAAACACGATGAGCTCCAGATGAAGAGGAGACGGAGAGACTATTGATGCCCTGCGAGTACCGGCTGAGGAGAGGACGGGGGGGCATGTATTGTTCTCTACTGTTATATATTAGGAACGTCTGAAATGGCCATTTAGAACCGGTCCAGTCTACCTTGGGGATCGACGTGAATTTATTTGTTTGTGGTACGCACGTAGTCTGTTGGAAAATAGAAACACCCATTGTACCGCTTCAGCGGAGGCACAGTACGGCCCACACAACCTCCGTTTTATCGAGTCAGCCTCAGTTGAGTCAACCTCAGCTGAGTCAGCCTCAGTGGTGTTGCACTGACAAAGCCGTGCAGAAAAACTCTGTTTCATGTGAGCTCTTCATGGGAATACGATCAAAGAAAGTACACTATTTCATCAATACAAAGAAAAATATAATGACAGGTAGCACTCAGATACCCTGTTCCTTAATTAGCCATATAGAAGTATCTTAGCTGTCTTTACAACAATTCTATTTCACAGGAAGGTGATTTTCTCTGGCCGCTGCCTCAAAACAATTATGTGAAATTGCTGCTTTCACTTCCCAGATTTGCCTGTCTCCCCCATTTTCATCTCAATCCAATCCAGAGCCATTTGAGCAAATAAAATGATATTTACCCCCATCTTTCTGTTACAAGCTACAAGATTACAGGCTGCAGAAAAAATCTATAGAAAATGCCAGTTTAGCTGCAGATTCATTCTCTACTACTAGAAGGCAAACTTTCCTTCAGTCTCTCTCTCTCTATCATTTTTCTCTCTTTCTCTCCCTCACCGTTTGTCTTTCAGCACACACACGCACAGAGATAGAGAGAATGCTGGATGTTTCGGCGGTGGTTGGGTTAGATGTTTATAAACTACTTGTGCTTGCGAGACGAAGCCATAGTTGTCTTGTTGGAGACGCTAACCTTTTCCCATCTGACTACGCTCCAGCGCATCGCACAAAGTTCAGAGCGAAGAGGTGTCCTGACCTCTTGGATAATTTGGAGGACTGAAAATACCACTTTCATTTATTATTAATCCACACGCGCGCACACACACACAGAGTTGGCCAAGGGGAAGCAGAAGAGATATTAAGGCTAAAACAAGGCTGTCATACCTGACTGGCTAATGTGAAGATCTGGCCAATCTCCTCCATGGTTTACACGGGGGAATCCAGTCCCATTACTGTCCTGAGAGATGATCTAATGTCCACTTCTGACACACATATCCCAGATCACTACTCCAGGCTGGTGGAACCGGGAAGAACAAACAATAGACTGTTTGTCGAGAGCTTGCATGGGTTCTGTTTGCGTTCGGGGAACCCGTGCCATTTCGAGGGGTTCCTTCCACCCACATGTCTTGCCACGTTGAAAAGGTAACTCGCGTTCTACGTGTAGTTCAGAATACTTGTTGTTCCCTGCCTCGTGCGTAGGAGAAGACGCTAATGTTCATTACACTTAAATGGAAAGGAGAACTCTGGTTTAAATGCCCATTGTTTCCAGGGCTGTCTGATGCTGCACTGGTGCTGCCAAGGTTATCGTTGGTGGTTTAGTCTCCTTGTTGTTACGCTGTGTCTCGACCAAGAGGTAATGACCCCGTAGAGCATTAGAACGGTGTAATGAAGCAGACCGAGCTGACGAGTGGAACCAGCCATTTTAATGGGGTACTTCTATCGATACCATATATCGAATTAATATTTCAGAGTTAATGTTTTTGTTGAGGAATTTGCAAAAAAAAACAAAAACGAGTCGGGCTTCACAGTCGCTTGTGCCGGGAAATACAATTTACTCCAGCTTAACCGCTCGTCTTTTTAATTACACTGCTTAATGGGTTTATAGATTTCACAAGATGAATTCATATTGGCATTTTTTATAATTACTGGTGTTTATTGCTTTTTATGAAAATAATGGTCAGGGCTCAATGGTCCACACAAACCCTCGGGTAGACAGATGTGTTGAGCTCAAATAACCTCGACGAATTCAGAAATCCTTGTCACTGAAAAATATCGGCATTGTTACCCAAGACAGAGTTTTTTTGTTGTTGTTGTAATTTCCAGGTCGTTGTCCTCAGATGTGATTAAACTGAAATGATTTACGCCAAACAGGCAGCATAAGAACAGTGAAGCAGTCTGTTGACTTAAGGCCTTAATAGCTGCTGTCCAGTAGCAAGACTCTGCATTAATCACCAGGCAGAAGCTCAATATGAAGTGAACCCAGGGGTCATCTTAGAAATGAGCCTAGGTTGAGTCTATGCCGGAGATTAGCAGAAAGCAACATAACGGTAGAACCGTGTTCCAGACCAAACCACAACGCATTTAGAGCGGCTTGCCAAGACGGCTACACATGCTGTATGTCAGACGTACTGCAGCATCCAAATGTCTGAACCATTTAGCAGGAATGTATGCGTTAGAACTTGCCAAACAGGTTTCGGACTGAAGTTGGTCGACAATCGCTGGCCTCTTTCCAACCTGCTAATAAGGTAGTCTCTAGTTTAATGGCAAAAAACCTGTCCGTGTGCGAAAGATGAGGAGAAGAGGGAGGTAGCAAAATGAGTTTGGCTTACCTGTTCGAAACGCATTCCTGTGAAACAAAGAGACTCATCCCGTCACCAGTTAATGAGTTCAAGAATATGGGAGAAGACTGTGTACTTCAGCGTCCTCACCACCAGAAAGGGAATGTGCCCTGACTCAGCCTTGAACCCGGGGCTGAACTTGATGTGGCCATTCTGTGTGGTTTTCCGATGCATTCCCGAGTCCCTCTGTGTCCGGAAACGGTCCTCGGTGGGACAATAGCCGGAAAGAGTATTTTGAGACGTTTGGATACCGAGCTTGATGTTAATTTCAAGCCTTTTCAGCCGACGCAGACACATCTGTTATGTCTATAAGGGCTGAGGTTCACAAGGGCTGGAATTGTGGAACACTTCAACCGCTGTTTTCTTTCATTCGTTTGGAAGCCCGGGCAGAAAGTATAAATGATAAAATACGGTATGACATTTTCTCAACGTTCGCAAATCTACACAGTCCCTCGTGTGTTCGGCCTCTGGGCCGCACCCGTGGCGGTTTACACATGTTCTTGACATCAATGATGGTTTCTGTTTTGGTTTTGTGGTTCTCAGTAACCATGGTGCCCACCATTGTAGTGTGCCGTCGGTCGGGGGGTAAAGCAAGTACTGCCTCTCCGTCACATCCTCCAGGAGTGTGTTTGGCAGATGTTGACTGACTTACATTCTGTCTGTGCCCACACCCCCCCCCCCCCCCCCCCCCCCCCCCCCCCCCCCCCCCCCCCCCTTTGCCCCCCGCCTGTGACACCCGGACACACAGTAGCATCTGGGGTTCACTGGAGTGGGGTCACCCGGGGCAGCCGTGGAACAAGAACGCGGCCGACTTCTAGTGTTCCGGGAGTGTAACGGAACCCTTCGGAACCCTTTAACAACCTACTAGGAGGAAAACAATGCTCTCGTTGAGTCACGGCTGCACGCTCTCAAAAGTTCACATTCAAACGGAGAAAGCAGGAGGCTGGAGTAGAAAAAAGCCATAACTCACGATGGGTAGAAAAGGATTCCCGCCTCGAGTCCCCTAAACCATATGTGGAGCGAAAATAAAATAAACCTCTATAGATTCCTTAGTACCAGGTCCTGCCAGCTCTAAATCCAAACCACAGGCTGCCATGGAAATGTATGCATGTACAGTGTAGGAATTTGAACAGGAACAATAAAAGCAGATGGGCAGTTGCATATAAACCGCCATAATGTGGTTTGTTGTTGTATTTCTTACCAGAATACAAGCGACGAGCTGAGGAGAAGGGTCTGGGTTTTCACATTATTTTATGTTTTTCTTTTGTTCGCTCATTTTTTATGGCATTGCTTTGTCTGTATATTTCGGTTATTCGTTTTTGAAGCAGGAACCATTTTCCGCTGACCCGATGAACTCTTTAAGAAATTTGGCACACATACACAAATAATGAATTTCCTCCTAATTGAATGTGTCGCCAGACTTATCGGCCCTCGGTGACGACCCGTCCGGGGAAGACCCGTCCGGGGAAGCAACCCCGTCTCTTTCGACAGCCGTGGAACATTCAAACGTGCACAAATGTTTAGCGCTCGGAAGACATCCGAGGTGCCACTTGATACGCACCCCCAAAATCCATTCAGTCATGTAAATAACTTGTTTCAGTGACTTTTTAATTAAGTGAGAAGATGAAGCACCGCTCCAGGGCTTTGATGGATGAGCTTGGACATTGAAACGAACCATTGGATGACATAACGGAGCTCAGCTCTCCCTAAACTCCCCTATCTATCGATCCTCTCGCTGGGGATCCATTCGCCCTCCTACCCCTGTCAGCTGCACCTCTTTTCACAAAACCCATTTTCCAACATTATGAATAATGCTATTTGACCTCATATAAAAAAAAGATTGTGTTGTGTGTGTGTTTGTGTTTTTGTAGCGTGTTTGTGTATGTGCTTCTAGTCTTGTGTTATGTGAGTGTGTGTGTGTTTGTACGTCTAGTGTGGTGTGTTTTCGTATATGTGTGTGTTTCTGTGTGTCTTCTCTGAGCTTGCCAGAGGCTAGCAACTCAGTCCATTGCTGACATGTATAGCATCAGCTTGTTCTGATTAGGACCAAATGAGTAAGTCTATTCTTTACAGATGTCCATTGCTGCGATAAAAAGTAAACGTTCGCATTACCAAAATAAATCCAAAGATGTTTTGCAGTTTGGCTGGTGATCATCTGTTTGGCCAACATGCTTACAAATGTAACATGTACACACAGTCAACCACAAACACACGCTAACACACACACACACACACTAATGCAGACACACAAACACACAAGGATGTTAGCAGGAGCACAAGCAGGGTTCCACTACCTATCTAAAATCTGAATAATCTCACATCAACATTACCCCAAACATTTTGCCAGTTCTTAGAGGTGACAACAATACCCCCATAATGCATAGTGTCCTTAAAGGTGACAACAATACCCCCATAATGCAAAGTGTCCTTAAAGGTGACAACAATACCCCCATAATGCATAGTGTCCTTAGAGGTGACAACAATGGAATAAGTAGCATCCTTGTGGCATCATATCTTTCTATCTGACCGAATGGCAAAATTACACAGCAGCTCTCAAGTCCTATTGACTTTCCCATTGACTTTGTGACTTGCACAGCCAATGGAATCATGTAGTGTGGGGGATCTTATTGAGGGCTGGACAACAGCACAATAAACACAGGACATGAGAGGAGGAACCAGGATGCTGTATATGTCTTTCATGGGGAGTTATTTATTATTATACGTAAATAAACAACATTATATAACAGCTTATTATCAATCAATCAAGTTCATTTACAATCACAATCCATACATAAAAGCAATTCAATGCGCTTTACAGAAGATAGTAATGACATTAAAAGAGAATTACAATTTAAACAGTTTGATTAAAACAGACCTGGAACAATTTAACGTGTACAAATTAAAATAAAGAAAGAAATAGAGATAAAAGATATAATATTTAATTGTTTCAATAAATATGTCGTTCATATAGCGACTGGGGATCATTCAATGTTCCTACATATTTGAAACATGCGTATGGCAGTATGGAAGTTTAAAATAATACATATTGTATTTGAAAAGCAAGGACAGGTTTGCAGACAACAGGATCCACAACAATCCTTCCACAAGTAAAACAACAGACGGGAGAGTCAGTCAGATGATTTCCATGGCGACTCAGAATGCGAATGCTCAAAGGGAGGAATGTCATTTCCTAGGATGGAGAAATAAGCCAGGAGTAATCTGCTCCGTAATACCTTCCAGCCCCTCAATAAAACCCTCCATTTTACGTCTTCAGACCGTCTTTTCTCCACCTCCAGCTAATAGGATCTGCTGTAAAATGGCTGAGTGGCTGACTGCTCTCCTACTGTCTGTCTGTCCGTCTGCCTGAGATGGAAGGGCTCTGTTCTTATTGAGGTACTGCTTAATTGCCTTGAATGACGAATAGTGGGTGTAGGTAGAGGGGCCTTGAGCTAGAGAGAACGGAGAGAGGAGAAGAAATAACCCAATGACATGTAGCGGGTAGAGAAAGAGCGTGTGCATCTGTGTGTGTGTGTGTGAGGGTCAGCGGTCTGTGTGTGTCTTCTGGACACCTCAGTGAGGGACTAAAGGAAAGTCGTGATGGATCACAGCTGCCAGACAGACAAGCCGGTTGGCTACCACCGGCCTAACTGGGGGCGGTGGTGGAGGAAGACACCGCTCATGATGAATATTCCCATGTTGTCTCTGTGTTTTGTTGCTTTGTTAATGAAGGGTCGCCATGTCGACCGATGACATACTGAACCGACAGATACTGTTGGTTTTCTTTCAGACGTGCGGTTTTTGTTTTTATTTTAATACCGTTTTTTAATTTTGGGGTGAAACTTAAAAACAAAATCCACAATTAAAACATGAAACAAAAATCCTTGATTATGTGTGTAGCTTTTAGCGATGCAACGCTGTAGCATGCTAGTAGCTATTTTCAGGAATACAAATAGATCAAGGAGTGAAGCTTGTGAGAAAGTCTCCTTTGAAAACAGTGTCCTATGGGTAAGCTACTAGGGCGTAGCTGCACCTTGATTTGTCAGGGGTAGACCATTACATAGCCCCTCTCCAAACACATACACAAACACACACACTATTACCCACACACCTAACACCCACATGCATTCATATTTACACTCACAAACATGCGTGCACAGGCGTTTGGAATGGGTGCAAATTTGTAAACTGACATTTTAGCCACGGAACTTTGCGTCACAGCCCAAAGTTTTCGCTTGGGATTGTGAAGGGTGATGATTTATCAGGCGTGCTAGATACTAGTGGAAAGTGGAGAGCCTTGTGCTTTGTTTTCAATGCAACCCCCTCTAAGAGGGTCCAGCCCTTCGCGCATTTGCCTGAATTTCCAGACAAGCCAGCACACACACACACACCAATGAGAGATGAAAGGCACTCATACTTTTCTTTGACTCAGAGAAGAACAAAAAACTGATAAATGTAGTATAATGTGGAAACATTCTCAAGTTGTCAACAAGTTTCAATAAATTACCTCAAAAGCAATTCTCCGGCAGCAGGTAAAATTTATTTTGAGTAATCTAGCAGACACTATTACGCAGAACAATTATGAGTGTTAAGTGCCTTGCTCAAGGGCCCAACAAGTTATCTCAGGGATACAAACCAGTGACCCTTTGTTACTCGGCGGACACTATAACCCCAGGAGTACCTGTATCATGTACTTATTTGTCTGCTTGTTAGAATCCCCAATTATTGGTTTACCTGTTCACCCGCCGTTTTCATTGTCTGCCGGAGTTGTGAATTTATTTTCCACAGTTATTACTTCAGGGAGATTGTGTCAGTTCTGGGGAAAAGCTATTAAAATGAAGGGGCTTGTCTTTGCTGGTGAGGATGGAGAAACGATGTAAAACACAGGATCTGGTTCCCATGTTCATTCTGTTTGTTCATTTATCAAAACTATCTTTTTTTATTAGTTGAAAGTTTCGGTTTTTCGATTTGACTATAGACGTAGACCTGATATATGTATATACCAATGTAAAGAAGTTATATTTAAATACAGATGTAGAGCAGGTATATTTACCTATAAGGATTGAACAGGTTTAGTAACCTACAGATGCAGAGAAATGCTGTTTAACTACAGATGTAAAGCATGAATATTTACTAGAAGCTGTAGAGCAGGCTTGTTTACCGACAGATGTAGAGCAGGTATATGAAGACTTTGAGATCTTCTTGGTTACTTACAAGTGTTTTTTTTATGTCAGGCATTTTTCTGCGTATTATTAATCATTTTGATTTTCTAGCACTGAAGAATCACATTGCTTTTAGATGATGTATTGCAGCATTTGAATGACCTGAATTGAACCAGGAGCGATTTAGGATGGCTTCGGCAAATGTACAGGTGGATTCAAAATAAATATTCCTTTTTCATTGCTCCAATCTATTTAATTGTTTCTGTTTCAATCGTCTACACACACACACACACACACACACACACACATATCCGCAATGTAAGTATAAAATGAAATTGCAAGGAGAAAAAACATCCCAGAGGTAGGTAATAGGACTCAGACATTTGTCATAGTTACACGTGTCAGTGCATGTGTGTATCTGTCCATCTATGTGTGTGTATGCTTGTGTGTGTGTATATATGTGTGCGTGTCAGTAACGGGAATTCGCTTTGCCCAATGCTCCTGAGATGGAGAGCCGTGGATCTCAGATTGTTCTGTCAGCTATTTATTAATTCATCCATACCTATCAGGTTGTGTGTGGTGTTTGTGGGGGTCAGGCTTGTGCATTTGTCAGTACTGCCCACGTAAGGTTTGATGCTCGCTGCCATGTTACCAATTACCAATCCATTGCTTAGTCATCCCATCTCGACGACACACACTGTGTTGATTGTCTTCAGTGTTAAGTGACGCCCCAGTCCCGATGTTCTCCAAGACGGTGATGTCATGACCCGCATGGGAACAGAAGACTTTGTTTCACCAGGGTCAGAGAATCACTCTACATTCTGATGTTTCGATTTACTTCAGGGGTCCTTCACAGGGCATCCAGACTATTTTTGTAAGGGCTTAAGTAGAGCGTGTAAGCCAACGGAAAACACATTGTCTTTTCTTGAAAACAGACTATAAATAGCTCTAAGACGGTATACTAGACTCAAAATGTACTAAAATGATTAAAAAGGACCGTTTTCAGTCAGCATTTTCAAGAGGGAGTTTTGTGAAATTGAAGGTGCATCCATACGTACCGTACAACGAACGTATGTTAGATTTTTTTCATGGTTTTGATTTAGAAATGTCTATTCCTCCAATAACACAAGATGATGTGAAGTCACAAAGTCACAACCTTTTTTCACAAAATACAAATCAGGTTTTCAAATACAACAGACATCTCCAAATACTACTGACTTCTCCGAATACTACTGACATCTCCGAATACTACTGACATCTCCGAATACTACTGACATCTCCGAATACTACTGACATCCCCGAATACTACTGACATCTTTGAATACTACTGACATCTCCGAATACTACTGACATCTCCGAATACTACTGACATCTCTGTCCACTTGGCCTTTGGCAGTTCACATGGTGTGAAGCCTGAGTCGTCTTTTCTGTTTAGGACACACCTCAGACACAGAAGCAAGTCATTACGAGACCTCCACTAATATATTTAGGATAACATCTAAGACACACAACATCTGTCCACTGTCAGTGTTCCAGACGCAAACACACGCAGACACACACAAAAGTCTTTTGAAATCCAAACACACACAGTGTGTGTGTGCCATCTCTGTTTAGTCTTTATGAGTTAATTACTGATCCACATTAAAATTAGAGGAACATTGTGCATTTTAATGTTCTTTAAATACCTGTATTAATGTTTTATTCAGCTAGAAATCATTTGGGGTGTATAAAAAAGCTTATTTTCAAAAACAAAAAATTTAACCTTTATTAATTATCGTTAAATCTCAAAAAAATCCATTCTTCAAACGAGACATTCCAATCATTAACACAGCAGGTGTTCATAAAATCTGTGATGTCCGTAGTCCTGGTGACCTTGTTAAAATGTTAAAATGGGACTTGACCAAACCCCTTTCAAAAAATCCCGAGTTCCAGATGGGTGGGGTCAGAATTCCTTGGGCTGAATATTTTAAAATACCTTTTTTCCATTTTCTGTTTTTATTTTAAGAACAGCTGGAAGTGGGGAGTGAGATCGCAACCGTTGTTTATTGTCTGACCTTATAAAAAAAAGAGGGAAATTGGCCGCGTTCCAAAATGACTTTGTACCTCCTGATGTACCAGGTGTTTAAGCCAACCGGAGTAAGCAAAAACCTGCCAACTGCAGAGTTCACAGTGATAGGTCAGTCACCATTGACTGGGTGTCAGGCCTCTTCAACCAATGACAGACCGGTCTCTGTTGTCAAATAGAACGCCTCCTCTAGCACGTCGACTAATGGTGGTGGAAGAGCGGCAATTGAAATCCAGGTGTCACTTTTAGGTTACTGAAATTCCCCGCCTTAAATTCTGTTGATGTGAGACAAAGAAATATAACCAAGCATGGAATAGTGGATGGATTCATTGTGTCATATACTGTCACAGTGAAATGGTTTTAAAATATAATGAAATATCCTTTTAAAAGCTGTTTGAAGCACAGTTTTGCTTTGGATTCGGTTTCACAGAGTTGTCAAATCCAATGACAATGTCTCAGACACGACCACCACAACCCTTCACCCCCCTGTGAAAACGTTGGATACTGAAGTGAATTGAAACGTTGGATGCCAAAGTGAATTTGCGATACCTTGTTGATAACTGATATCCAGCTGAAAAAGAGTTTTGTCTAATAAAGGTCACATCAGACTCTGAACAAGTCGCCCAACTTGAAAGAACTCTACAGCACAGGAATTAGCTGCTATCTTTGCCACTTTTCGACTGTGTGTTTTTCTACTTGTCTGATAAATGCATGACATGTTGTTTGTGCTCCTCTGGTAAACGTATATGTTTATCTAGGACTAGACTGTTTGTTCATAATATCATGTAAAATAGTAAATAACGTCAGTCATGTTTACTTCAAAAATAGGTTTTAATAAAAAGATGGCCTTCTCTCTCTCTCTCTCTCTCTCTCTCTCTATCTTTCCTACAGTCTCTATCTTCACCTTTTCACTTCTTTTTGTTTATTTGTTCAGTTTTTTTTCTTCTTTCTCTCGCTACTTCCTCTCTCTCTCCCCTGTACAATCTCACCATCTCTCTTTCTTTCTCCTTCTTCCTTTTTTAGACTGTATATATTGTTTTATCAGTGACCTGCGTCCTGTTTAGCAGAAACAAGTGAACGCTTCGTTTTGAAACTCCTTAAAAGTCAAAGCAATGGGGGGAATGTTTGGAGGAACGCATCCAAACTTATTCCACATGTTACCCACACACACACACACACACATCGTCTCTGCCCCAGCCACGGGGCGCCATGGTTACCTTGGAACTTTAACGTAGACCAGCTGGCTTACTTGGGTTGTGAAATTGCATTGCACTGGCTAGTACACACACACCTACTCACACACAAACACACACACACTCTCCCTCTAAGAAATTCACTTAGGATCAAAGAGAGTCTCAACTCTACACAGCATCTCTCACCGTGGCCCAGGGCCAGAAGACCAGCTACACATTCCTGTGTGTGTGTCTCTGAGTGTGTCTGCGTGCGTGTGTGTGTGCGTGTGTGAGCATTTTATCTGTATAGAGGCCTGTAAAAGAGGCACTGTGTATATAATTGTAAGTTTTGCAGTGATCACTAGGATAATGACGTGTAAAAAATGTTCCATCCCCACACACCAACGCTCTCCTGTTGTCCGTTTCACCCTCAGACGAGGTGGATCCTTTTCTAGTTGAGACCATAGGTCATTTTTTGTTTTCCGTTCAGGATGAATG
Source organism: Novumbra hubbsi (assembly GCA_016801125.1). NCBI lineage: Eukaryota > Metazoa > Chordata > Actinopteri > Esociformes > Umbridae > Novumbra > Novumbra hubbsi. The sequence goes on from JACXGK010008087.1 coordinate 15,039, forward strand.
CGTAGCAGATCGATGGGATGAAGAGTTTATCAGAGTCGTCGTGAGAGGATCTCTTTTCAGTCTTTCAATAGAACCGACAGCTCTAGAAGCCACAGGTGTCACCTGCTTTGAGAGGCAAATAGTTGTCAGCCTCGCTCAGTTTGGTTGCTACCACAGTTCCTGCAGCATTCACAGGTACGACCAGAATTAGCTTCTCTCACCTCGTCTTTAAATGAACACAGAGTGACGCATGCTCATGTAAACGGGAGCACATCGACACACACACAGAAAAGGTTCCGAATGCAGGGCAAGACCTGATAACCGACTGGCTGAGAACTGACGGGAGAGTCAGAGGGGGAGGTGAGTCAGAGGTGGTTGGTTAGTTAATCTCCATTTTAACATTTAATCTAAGAATAATCTAAAAGTAATATTGCATACCTTATTAATTGGGATTTTGCTGGTTATGAATAATTTTTTTGCTAGACAATTTTCAATAGATGCTAGTTACTTCCATTTGTTAATAGTTGCTACTCTATTATTACTAGTCTCAAATCGAACTCTATGAGGCTTTCCCTTTCATATATAAAGTATTTGTTTATAACTGAGTGCTATTCAAATGATTACTATTCCAGCACATGAAGGCGCAAACAGGTATTTCATCAAGAAATACTACTGTCCATAATCCCACTGATGACAGCAAATGCGCTGCTGCCCCTGTCAAAGTCAAATGTCCATTTTTTTATCAGTCTTTGCTAGCAGCCATGGCTAAAGTTGAAGGCAGTCTTTTTTAGCAACCTTGGCTTAAGTAAGATACAGTCATTGCTTGCAACCATGGCTAAAGCAAGATACTGTCATTGCTAGGCGCCATGGCTAAAGCAAGATACAGTCATTGCTAGCAGCCATTGCTAAAGCAAGATACATTCATTGCTAGCTGCCATGGCTAAAGGAATATAAAGTCATGGCTAAAGCAAGGTACAGTCATTACTAGCAGCCATGGCTTAAACAAGATACGGTAATTGCTAGCAGCCATGGCTAAAGCAAGATAATGTCACAGCTAGCAGCCAGATGGTCCTTTTGACTTCCCATATCCAAATAAAGTGTAACCTAGTATCTCTTGCTGAAATGGAAGTATGTCCCATTGCAGGTCTTTGCCCGTAATCTGCAATTTCTACTAAACTAACATAGGCCATTGTTATAAGACATTGAAATGATCAAGTATCAACATGTTTTTGCATTTCATAAGCTATAAACCTACAAAATATTGAATTACAGTTTAAGCAACTGCCTATATTTGTGGCAAGACATTTAATTTATTTTTATGTAGGGCCGTCTTTGAAAGTCAGATCAAAAAGCCTTCTACCACAAACACACAGAGCTATTTATTATTGAAATTTAAGACAACTTAAGATGCATGTCAAACAGGAATAGTATAATACCATTTACCAAGTATTTGTTATTCATAAATAGATGTTTTTCTGGTATGCAGGAAGCAACATATCTAGCTAACGTGAGCCAGCTAGCTACCAGAAGCAAGGAAAACATCTCATCTTGGTTCTCATCACAAGTTAGAAGACTGAAAATCCCACTTATGTGGAAAAGTCCAGGATAACGTTAAAAAGTGGAGTATGGCTTTCCTTAAATACAAGTCCACGCATGAGTTTGTTGAGCATGCATTGGATCAGGTTGTATATTATTGCAGTCACACTGCCCACGTCTCAAAACATTTCACAGGCAAAGCCAGAAATGTAAAACTTCAAAAATCTAAAAGATACACACACACTTACACCCCCCTCAACCTAATTTCCTCTCTTCACTCGCTTATACATATAATACATTAATATGGAAATCATTCTAGGCTCAGGCAGACATTGAAGAACTCTAATATTTGTTTTTCTCTCCCCTGTAATGTTCCTTTCCCAATGACCATATTAATAATAATCTAACACAAGTCTACTGATGCTGTCTGAATCTAAAATCAATGGTTCCCAACTGCTCTGCAAATGGGAGACTTTTCTATAAGGGGTTGAATATATATCTATATATATATATACTTATATATATGTATATATCTATATTTTTACAGTATAGAAACACAGCATATATTAATACAGTTGCATTCAGTATATTGTATGACTGTAGGTTTCATTTAAAAACAGATCTTGTGTGTAACATTGTTAGATGGCATAATATCAGGGTCAACATTTTTTGATTTTTATACACATTCATAGAATTGTTTTCAGGATCAGAATCAACTATAGTCAGTAAGTACATCGACTCAAAACACATAATGTTTACTAGGTGCATAGGTGTTGCCAGTGGCAGAAAGCATTAAGTCTCGAGAGTGGTTATTACAAGACCATGGATGTTAGCGGTAAGTATATAGTATATACAAGGATATTACAGTATTTCTGGACAGACACACTGAGCCTACGACTATACATTGCAACAAGGAATAACCTGCGTACAATAAATGTCTGTCAAAATGTCACAGGAAACCGGGAGCCTATGCTTTTGTCGACTTCTCTATAATTTACAACCGTGCTAAACATTTAGCGCTTCGACGGCACGGCGGCTGGATCTTGGCTCTTGGCGACGTTTGTCACCTCAGTCACTTCAGTGGAAAATGCTAATGAATGTCTACTCAGTTGTTTATAAATTTGGCAAACACGCTCACTACAATGATAAGACGGCAGGCGTTTTCAGATTGACCTCGCGGCGCCACTGCTAAGGCCATGTTTCTTATATCTCCAGAACCTTCCATCCTCAGACCTCGGCCCGGGCTCCCGTAGCCGTCTCAAAATGTTGTTGTAGCCCTGAACAAGCTCACACACATGGAGCGGACGATTATGCTGGATGATTAGCTGACAAGTTGATTCAGGTGTCCTCCGGGATACGTCTAAGACGGGCTACGTCTAAGTTACTGAGGCACCAACCGCATTTTGATCTGCTTGAAGTACCCCTGAAGTACCCCTCATGAACGTTTCACTAGTAAGCCCATGGTGTCACAAGTGTTTAAGTACCCCCTGTGGAGAGGCCAAGTACTCCCAGGAGTCCTAGTGCCCCTGGTGGGAACCCGCTGGTTAAAAACAGGGGCCGGCGGGCGTACCCAGGGAGAGGTTTGAGAACCAAACGTACTGCACATGCACTGAGGCGTGTGCCTAAGGGCTGGGTGACCTCTAAAGGGTTAACCCAAAATTAGGTAAATCCAATTGATGTCCAAATCTTAAAATCCTAGTAGAGAGCTACCAAAGACTAATAGATGGCAATCTACAACTAGCAGATGGCTACAGTCTCTTAGTTTAACTAAAAATACTATAATTATATGTACTTTTATATAAATAAAATAATATACAATGTTTTTGTCAACAAACAAAAAAACATAATAAAGTCATAAATAATTACGAATCTATATTTTGTTCAAACTGTCAAATTTCATTTATTTCCTTCAGATCTTATTTTGAGTTGCTTTCTATAGACCATGTTGTCCTTTAGACATTGTTTCCTCTCTTCTTGTTTCCTCCCTCCTAATTTCCTCTCTCCTTGTTCTCTGTAGAAATTGTTTTGTGTCCCTGGAGAATTGAACCTGTGTTTCACTCTGTGTTCTGAAGCCAGTTTGTTTTGTGTATTTTCCCCGAGTTGTATCAACGTTTCTTGTTTTGCAGTTTGGGAGTTCATGTCTCCTAGATGTCCTAGGTAACAAACCTCTGCCTGACCATAACTTGAACCTATCTGCCTCCTGCATGAATGTTGCCAATCAACCTCTCATGTACTGTAACTCTGCCTGACCACGACTTGCTACTGCCTTTTAATTGTTTAAATAAACTTTGTCTTTGCTTCAAACTCCTGCCTCATGAGTCTGCGTTTGGGGCTTTTGTATGAGCCCCCCCCCCCAGCCCCAGTACACTCTGAGAGGAATTTAAAGGGTGGAAAACATAAGGTCTCGCTAGGCCTTCTCATCCGATGGGGTTTTGACGAAAGGATGAAACAAATCAAGGAAGTTCCATTGAGATTCTCTCGTGGACATTTACAAATGATTTACATTCAAGTAATTCAGCAGACAGCATCTGGGGCGTGTGAAGCAACTGGCAGGCTGTTTCAGACAGTGCCTGAGTGATTGACTGAGCGAGTGAGTGACTCATTTCTGTCCAGACCCATAGCCCCTATTAGTGGTGGGGGGGTGTATTATGTCAACTGGTATGTATAGAACCCTGCACACTGTATCCTATACACGGTACCCTATACACTGTATCCTGTACACGGTACCCTATACACTGTATCCTGTACACGGTACCCTATTTAAATTATGAAATAGTTAGTAATCTGTAGGTAGCACATTAACACGATGTGTACACAGATACGTGGCATGTAAATTGCCCGACTGCTTATGTAGCATGGCAACGAATGCCTCAAATGTGCCACCCGTTCTGCCAACCATTGTGCTAACCTCTGTGCCATCATCTGTGCCATCATCTGTGCCAACCTCTGTGCCAACCTCTGTGCATCCCAAGCTCTGAGCATGTTGCACCTGGGCCCGGTGTTTCGGAACTGGATATAAGCAATCCAGATATGATCCCCCCAGAGCAAAATCGTCTCACATTCAGGCCACAAATCTGATACCGGATCACATGGAAAGGATTACATAACCCAGATGGATTCATGTTATCCGGTTGTGAAAAACTTGGCCCTGAACATAAAGCCATCAATTGCCTGATCAACTGTACGGACAATGGAAGCCTAGGAATGTGTTCTTCCCTCTGGCCGGGGGTAAACGAAACGTTGCCAGCATGTTCTTCTCGCTCATTTGTTTTGTGTTAGGTGGACATTTTTAGGTTGATCAGTTTTGGTTCATAATGAAACTTGGGCTGGTCAGGCCAACGTTATTACTTTTTAATTAATATATTGATGTGTTATTGTGTTCAGACCCTGAGACATGGTTAAATTGCCCTACACTGGCTCACTGAGGCCTTGTTCCTGGTCTTGGAGGAGGTCCACCAGGACCCCATCTGCCGTCTTATCTGGAGACGTTGGGGGTGCAAACAGGCACGTGGGGGCCATGAATCCAGCCCTTAATTGCTGGGTGATTTTGGTTTCCAATGACCATTGTTACGTAATTTTATTCTCAGTGAATTACAGAATGTACAGTAAAGATTTTTGTTTTAAATATATTTTATTCATCGAGACCCAATTGAATTTGAACGCTTAATAATGTTTTTGAGCCGTGTAGTTACTGAACAAATGTGTCAAAGGGTACTAGTTGTTTTACCTGAACAGGTTACCAAGGTGGTGGAACATCCCCACACGTCTTTGTTGACCCATCTGGTACGGTGGTAAGACCCTTCCTTCTGACTCTCCTTAATGACCTACATTGTGGATATATTGATTCACAAGGGCACTAATTCTCAGTGTCAAAATCCTACATAAAACAGATCCAAACCTTTATGATGTTGAGCTTTTGGCTCAGACTGATCTTTTTTTGTCTACCGAGCAGTGTCTAATATTCAGTCTTCTTTTATTCAAAGAGTTTAAATAATACCACTTCAGCTTAAACAGAGAGATGACAAATACAAAAATTCAGCAAAAATGTTAATGGATTCTCTGCACAGTTTAGAGTTAGTTTTAAATGTGAACTCTTACGGATAGTTCTGTAAACCAGGAGCAGGTTTAATCTTAGCTATGATCATACTGCAAATGTTTGTTCCTGTAAATTAATTTTACAATAAAACAATATTCTCCTGCTTTCTGCACCTCTCTTTTTTAATCCTTTCTTCTTCCAAATATTTTATTTAGGTGATATCATCTTTTATTACTCAAAGTTTGTACAGAGTACGCTACCAACTATTAATAACCTTGCCGTTATTGCCTCCTCAAACACGAACAACCTTCAATCCCCTCCAAGAATTTTCAAGGATCTATGAAATAATTGAGTTTAACATTAAATTGTATTTCCATCTCAATTTAGGGTTTTCAATGAATAGGTCATTGTGTGCAAATGTATTTTTTTGGTATTATTCTGTTGAATGACATTCTGATGGCTTTAGCTTGTTTTGAAACGGGAAACGTTTACACTGAGGAAAGACAAGATCCGGTAAGAACGTTTCTTTGGTGTTCTCTGGGTTGGAATATCCAGCTTGCAAGCTCATTGGCTACACCTTCAAATAGACGAAGTAGACCCTTTGACAAATAGGTGAACATTTCTATTGGCGGCGGGAATTAAAACAATTTCTGCAGATTATGGCGATGCCAAAAGTAAAAATGCGACATTTTGTAGCAACAATGCTTTCCTGGCACTTTCCTGTAATGCGTTTTGTCATCATTAGCCATGCTAGCCATGCTAGCCAATGTACACAAGTCAGCCCGTCAAAACACATGTGAATTGAACCGGGCTGCTGGCAACGAATGCAGCACACGAGCAATTAATGTTGTTCCTGCAAAAGTTAAGCAAGCCCTATTTTTGTTAAAAAAGTCAGTAAGAAATATGCTTTCATCCCGTACAGGAATGCGATCAGCTGCCCGGCTCTGTGTATCGTTCTATTAGAACCGTTCCCCAGTTTGCCGTCAAGCAAAGATTCACACACACACACACAAATGTACATTCCAACATATCAACTTGAAACAGGCATATCTGATTAAACAATCCTTTTACAGCCACCCATCTTGCCGGGAGTTCTCCGGGGTCCTGCCCCCCCGACGCATAAATCAGCCCCACCCACAGACGCCTCCCGCCGAGGCATGTTGACCGGCGGCTCATGAATATTTGGATCGGTCTGGGCGGGGAGCCACGGAAGGACGCGAAGGAGGGACTTGGCGGTGTGTGTGACGGACGGAACCCCACAAGAGGCCATTACGGTACGGACCCCGTGGCGTGGCAGCTTTCAGCCAGCCTCACAGGGAACCGAGGCCTTTGGGTTTGTGGGCCTTCTTGTTTCCTCGCCGTAACTAAGTTAGAGAAGCCTCGGTGGGAGCGCGTGTGTGTTTGTGTGTTGTCAGTGCTGGATCTACATGACTGATGACGGACAATGTCTCTCCGTGCACATCCCAGAAATGCTACCCGGGTTACCAGAAAGAGAGTACGGGTCTGCCTGTCTGTTCTACATGTGTGTTTTCTGAGGGTGTGTGTGTATGTCTATACTCATATACACACACACACACTTTCACACACCTATACACACACACCGACACATACAAACATAGCCACACACACACATCCACGTTTGGCAATCTGTTTTATTGTGTTGCTGCCCCCCCCCCACAGGCGTTAGTAACGTGTAGTATTAACCATGTCACAGTGACAACACACAGCACGTGCCCTGGTAACCATATTGATATTACCACATTGTCTTGTCAACCATCCATGATTCAACCTGGCTAACACACTCACGCCAACGCACGTCATTCTGTGAGGACCCTAGTGTACCCGGGTCAGAATGTTTTGGCCGGGTACGTTTCCTGCAGGCTTTAATTGATTGGATGCCGTTAAAAGCCAATTGAAAATTACAATGATGTTTTATTTTCTTCCTTGTATAGCAGTTAAAGAAATTACACAACACATTCATGAAATATGTCCTATTTAAGTACACATGTAAAATACTAATCAATCGTTACTGTTTTAGTAGTAGTATTAGAATTAGTAGTTATATCATCATTATGGATCACGTTTTTAGTTCTAATACAAAAAGGTCACATGAGTTCTGTACTGTAGCCTCCTGTAAATAACATTAAATCTTCTGTGATTCTGGTCTGGTCTTCCTTTCTCACCTGGTTGCATAGAGGGACCTTTACGTATAGCATAACTTTCACTTTCCTGGACGCATAGACCTTCTTTTCAGTGTGGTAAAACTATAATTCATAGCTCTTTTCGAGAAAGTCCACAGACTAATGGACAGGCAGCGAGAATGAAACACAGCGTCCCCCGCGTTCGCAGTCTGTAATCAGGATTTTTAATATCCCGTTGGCATTAAGGACGATAGACGGTTGATTGGACCGCTAGCTCCGACGCAATATATTCTAATGTCCTAGCGCTCGTCAAGAACTCACGACCAATTACCGTCTCGAACCGCCGCCAATAACATCGCCCGCTCCGCCTCCATCAATAACCGTAATTTGGGACGTTGCCTTTTTCCCCTCGTCCCTCGCTCCACTCCTCCGCCGTCTCCTGCTCACTGTTTGTTTTTGAAAATACAGTGGAGGAAGGACAAAGGCGGCGTGGGTAATTTATTCGCGCCCTGCGAGCCCCTCCCCCAGGTGGCGTTTAGCGGTCGCCAGACTGCTGCATTGTAATTAACATGCAGATCGCCATCAGCTCATTCGCAATTCAAATGTCCCTTTCCCTTCTGGTGTCTCCCTTCCTTTTTATCTGCCTCAGACTGCCCCCCCCCCCCCCCCCCCCCCCCCCCCCCCCCCCCCCCCCCCCCCCCCCCCCCCCCCCC
>JACXGK010008088.1:0-23400 GCA_016801125.1 Novumbra hubbsi
CTTGATCAGTCCCATGTGTGGTGGTCAGCCTAAAAGTTAATCTATAGGTTTTTAGATAAACAGTGTCCTTTGTCTTATCCTCCTAACTTCCTGACCCCCCTCCTTCTTATGGAATGTCCCAAGTAACCTATTAACCCTCCCACTCCCCAAAGAAATGATTCCAGCCCCACACCTCTATCTTTAACAGTGAATTCCACAACTAGTATTAGTTATTTGACTGCTGCGTTACACCGCAGTACCTGGCCTTCCAGCCTTTCTTATATTTATATTTTTACATGAACACAAACTCTGCACAACGATCAAGATTCACCACCAGATCATCGTTCTGTAAGGATTAACTCAAGTCGTGCGTTTGGGTCCCAATCTTCACTCTGTTAGATCAAACCTTACACTGGCTGGGCCACTCCAGGACCCTGAAATGCTTCTTACAAAGCCACTCCTTCGTTTCCCGGGCAGTGTGTTTGGGTTCATTGTCATGCTGAAACACCCAGCCATGTATCATCTTCAATGCCCTAGCTGATGGAAGGAGGTTTTCACTCAAAATCTCACGATACATGGCCCCATTCATTCTGTCCTTTACACGGATCAGTCGTCCTGGTCCCTTTGCAGAAAAACAGTCCCAAAGCATGATGTTTCCACCCCAATGCTTCACAGTAGGTATGGTGTTCTTTGGATGCAAATCAACATTCTTTGTCCTCCAAACACGACGAGTTGAGTTTTTTCTTTGACAGCTCTTTGGTCTTGGCCATAGTGGAGTTTGGAGTGTGACTGTTTGAGGTTGTGGACAGGTGTCTTTTATACTGATAACAAGTTCAAACAGGCACAATTGGTGGCTGACTAAATACTTTTTTGCCCCACTGTACATGAACCAAAAAACGTAATGTTGCGTATAGGTGCATATTCATATTCATGCATAAGCTGTTTATAGAGGCTATTCAAATGGTACATACTATTAAGGTGTTACTAAAATTACAGTAGTGTATTTTCTCTTCATGTGCATTTTCTTGCCCACAGGTTCATTCACAGCCCCAGTAAATGGTGTGTACTTCTTCACCTTCACCTCCTATTCCTGGGCTAAGGAAACCAACATAGGGGTGTCCCTTTATAAGAATAATGAAGAGGTAGCGCTGGTCTATGAATGGCAGGACAAAGGAGATAACGAGGACTTTGCGTCCAGTGGGATTGTCTTGCAGCTGGTCCAAGGAGACCAAGTTTACATGGTCCTACCATCTGGTTTCCAGGTGACCAGTAATGCTTACAAAAACCTCAGCACCTTCAGTGGCTTTTTGATCTTCCACTTGTGAGGAGCACATTTTTAAATGGTTCGGGTTTGAGTGAAAGTGTTCCCCTTAAATTGTAGAGATTGTTTTTCTTTATGTGAAGCTTAAAGTTAAAACCATAAGAACACTATTGAGCTCTTGCGTTACTGTTTGCAAAATTTATTTTGACAATGCTCCTTTTGTTTATTATATTATTAAATAATCATATATAATTGTATAAGGATTACGTAGCCATGTCCTTCAAAAAGCCTTGCTAAATGAATGATCTCCAAGAAATGCGGGATGTTTTAATAGCATTTTCAAAACAGTTACGTATGCAAATTGCATAAGTTGAAAATGTTATGGAGACTGTTTACTAATTTCGGAATTCATTGTTGGTTGTAAACCAAAACTAACCTTTGGAAGCACCAATAGTTTTGAAAGAAATGTCTGTAGTTCTTCTCAAGATATTCAGACACATCAGAAATATGTACATCCGAAAAGTATTCCCTGCGCTTCACTTTTTCAACATATTGTTATGTTACAGCCTTATTTAAAAAATGGATTACATTCATTTTTTCTTCCAAATTCTACACACAATTCCCGATAATGACAAAGTGAAAAAGTTTTTCATATTTTTTATAGATTTAAAAAAATTAAGATTGAAAATATAAACATTTACATGTTATTCACAGCCTTACAGGGGCCTTTTGACAAAATCCAGGTGGGCTGCCATGTGCCTTTTACTGAGGAGTGGCTTCCCTCTGATGACTCTAACATGCAAGCCTGATTGGTTGAGTAGTTAGTTTAACAAACATGGAAACTTTCCTAAAATCAACCATAAGGACAACTTTACGTTTCCATTTTTGTTAAACTTCTTTCGGCAGTTTTAGAACAGTTTGTCATTATTACGTGCGCAAACCGATTTATCTCGCCAAAAACATAGCTCTTCCTGTGCCTTATTAAGCAACTCTGTACAATGCAATTTGTTTCAAAATGTATGTTTAGCATGGCATTGATACATTGTTACGTATTCAGTACAGTTTTACACTTCCTATTGACAATAAACCTACGATGTTGGAGGAAAACGTTTCTGTTTTCATGTTTGTGTGAGGAGTTTAGATGCCTGTCAAATTATACTCCACACATTATAACGAAGACAGAACATTATTCCAGAGAAGTGTCTTGGTGTATTGAGGTATCCATAATGGGCTGCTGCAGTTAGAACCTATTGCGATTGTTCATGGCCAATGTGCAATAGAACATTTTAAAATGCTTTTTCATGTATGACAGATGAAGCTTTAGGTGATTATGTGTAGAAATTCATTTTATGTTCAGTAGTGATTACTGGAAGAGATAAGAAAAACAAATAAGCAATTCAACTAAAAATAAACTTACACTCTACACTAAACAAACAACAAGTTTACTCTGTTTTCCCCTACGTTTTTTTACAAGTTGGTTATATAGATGTCCCAAGTAGCTTTCCCCCAAACTGTGTCCATTTATACATATGTTCTACTTTCTGTAACACCATAGCAGGCCTAGCAACTGTACACCAAAATGTAGCTAGTACAAATGAAACAAACAAAGATAGCCATATACACAGAGTTACAAGTTTTACAAATTAAAAGTAAAGTATGAATCATATGACTGCCAAAAGCTTTCATTAAATAATCCTCAGTACAATTTTGGCAAATTCTACATTTGGATATGATTTCTACAATTATGTGAGGTTGTAATTCTTTGGCCATAAATGCCTAACAAGGTATCAATAAATAAATAAAATAATGTTGACTTACTGCAAACATCCCAAAAGGCAGAAATCAGTGAGCCATGAGCTAAAGTTGGAGCTAAGGGGAGCTAGAGATGAGAGGTTGTGTGTCAGCAGCGTAGCTGTGAAAATGAACACCATGCTTTCTAACGGTACCAAGAGGTAGAAATTACATGTTAAACAGTGTTGGACTCCAAATCAAACATTGTGGAACTCCCACAGGGAATCTACTATTTTCACTAATTTGTGGTCACTAAGGCAGCTGGACTTGGCGTCGCAGGTCACCCAGGACTTGATGCCGTATTTTACGGGCTTAAACAGATATTCACACACGGATCCTCACACACAAAGCCACTCGCTCTTACACACACACACACGCACTCAAACACTCACACACACCCAAGCACTCACACGCACACACTCACTCACACACACCGAAGCACTCACGCACGCACTGACAAACACACACACCCAAGCACTCACACACTCACACTCACACACACACGCACTCACACACACGCACGAGCACTCACACACTCACACACACGCACACACTCACCCACTCACAGAAACACCCAAACACACGCACTCACTCTCACACTCACGCACTCACTCACTCACACATTCACCCGCTCCCTCACACTCACCAACACACACACAAGCACTCACACACGCACCTCTGAACGGAACCAGTTGCTTGTCCACCATGACCTCGTCCCAGACCTCTCGTATGGCCACTAGTTTGTCCGAGGCGCGTCTCGTAGCCCTGAAATCGCGCTCGGCAAAGCGCAGCATTCACGAGTACGCGTGGAACACCTTCAGTTGCATGGTGGCACGGAAAACGGGGCGTCCGCTTGCCGTGAGCGGACGGCCACGAGCGGAAGGCTGGCCGCGAGACCGGTACACGTTGGCGAAGATCAGCAACCCCACGTAGGCGCGCAGGTCTGTTTCATCCATGGCCTTCCAGCGGGGCTCGCCGCCCTTGCACAGGCCATCACCGTTCGTCGTGTCCAGGATGACTCGCTCCAGCGACTACGGCAGGAACATTTGGAACGCCGAGGCAATGTCGTGCGCCTGGGACGCCGCGTAGCGCGTGGGTCCCTGCCGCGGTACGGGGCCCTCGGGTCCGCTCTCCTGCGCGCCACCATGGACCACGGAGCCGTTCTTCTCGAGGTACCGTTCGGCGCGGTCCTCGCCGTCTCCTCGCCCGCCCCCTTCGAGGAGGCCGTGTCCTTGCGGCACTCGGGGGTTGTACTCCTCGGCATCTTCTTCCTCGGACACCTCTTCATCCTCACGCTCCTCGTCCTCTTCGGAATTAGGCGTTTTCGAATGCGCAAAGAGCTGCTCCAGCACCTGCGCGGCCCATGAGGGCCGCGCAACTGTTGTACGGTCTCAGAGACCCCGAGGGGGGAGGGGAGGGGAGGGGAGGGGGGGGGGGGTGACCCCCGTCTCGTACGTGGCTTGTCGTAACGCCAAGGCCGCGTTCAGCCCGAGGACAGTGCAAAGCTCGTGCTTGGGATGATGCGCTACAGCGCCTCACGCACGGCCCGGTCACATTGACCTGTAAGGACAGCACGAGGGTTAACGAGCAAACACCCGTAGCACTTTAGCGCCACCAAGCGCAGGTCAAATGGATTGTGTCACTACGGAAAGAGTTAGATATATTGCATCCATTACACACCTCAGTGTCATAGTGTACATGCCCATAATCGTCTCATGACACCTATTAAGTGTACATACACCTTGGTGTTGCAGTGTGCATGCCCATAATCGTGTTGTGAGACATAGTAAGTGTATGTGTCAGGGTTCCGCACTGACTCTGCTCAGCTCTGGTCCTAGCGCCCCCCCTAGCGGCCCCTGGGTCGCGATTACATGCACCAGTCACAAAGCGCCTGTCCCCCAAGCACGCACGCCTGTTCTCTATCACTCTCATCAGCACCCCTGCATAAGCTCCTGAGTGCCCCCATTGCCAGTACAAAGTCTTATCCGAGCTTGCACTTCGCTTGTCACATCTGAACATTCTACACTGCTCATTTTCATCAGGGCTTACATTCATCTCCCATTAATTTTTTCCACTCGTTACATGCCGTGCACATGCCATTTGCCGTGCATTTGGATTAGAAAATACAGAGTTGTATGTTCAGCATTTGCCTATAGACACAGATAGATGCAAACAAGGATACATGAGAACGTGTAGACAATCAGAGTGGTTATTTACTTGATATTCATTTCACATCATTCAATGCTTATGCCATTGCGAGTCAAGTTGTTTTTCCACTTGCTGAGGCATTGTATTTTGGCTTTGTCTGTACGAGTCTCTGGTCTTCACGGGTCTGGTCTTTATGGGTCTTGGTTTGCACCACTTGCTCACTTTTGTCCTATCAGGTCTGTATCTGACACCACTCCAGCGCAAGCAGTCTGGAGATGTCGCTGCACTGCTGCAACACGCGCCTCACGGGATTGTCGTACAGGCATGTTATGTTCGGTTCTACGTAGCATGCAAGCGTGGCTAATAATGCGTTCAGATGGTGGTGGTGTGTCAACTCCACATACATTGGTCTAGCACAGGGGTCGGCAACCCGCTGCTCCGGAGCCGCATGCGGCTCTTTCATCCCTCTGATGCGGCTCCCTGTGGCTTTTGAAAATAATTAATGAGTATTTAATTAAAATGTATTCTATTTTAGTTTGTTCGTTTTTAAAATGTAATTCAAAATTTGAAGATTATGGTGATCTTGAAAGATCGATATAAAACGTGTTAAAAAATGTTCTGTCGCTGTTACTCTGTTACTATGTGTCACAACCGCCAATGTGCGACACCCGCCAGCGCGCGATTTCTTGAACTTTTCGAATCCCAAGTAGGACAACTATAGCTCTGCCCTATAGCGAAAGAGACGCTGGCCTTGTGTGGCGATTCGGAACCGGTACTGTCTGCCGGTGAGAAAAGGAAGGCTTTGTGTTGGCAAGAAAGGAAGGCTTTGTGTTGCTTTTTTTCATGGCTCTATGCGGGACTGACTAAAACATTGTGCCAATGGGGCTGGGGATAAAAAGACTAATGACCGGATTGGTAACCAATTACAAGGCCGCCTCATCTTGGTGTCAAGAGCTAAAGAGTTTACTCTGGCGGGTGGATGAAGCCGGGATCAAGAGTGTGACGTTCACACCATGGGTCTGAAGCTGGCCCCTATCACTGGTGTGCCACATAAGACCCGTTCTAGGTAGTGGACCAGGGTGAATTGCCAGTTGATGGCTAAAACCATGAAATACGTATGTGAAATGTGGAACCTGAAGAACCCGAAACCCGGAGGTGATTACGGGTTCTCTGTGCAGTTCGGAGTTGTAAACTTTCACTACAAAGACACACTATGAGGTTGAATGCAATGTGATACACTCCATTATTGACATATAGAGTAATAAAGCCAAGTTCCCCATGTACGGCATTGTGTTTGTTATATGTATACTGTATCGTGTACTGGAGGTCGAATGTAATGCGATACTCTCCTTTATTGGCGGGATCACTGCACAGGTCTTTGAGTTGCTTTATTGTAGCCAGGTGATTCTCTTTGTTTACCCAAAACTCGGCATATTCTTCGGGAAGCAGTTGGCCATGGGATATGAGGTTGTCTAGCGCAGGCCAGACACACGTAATTCTTCGGTTGTACCGAGGTATCACTGGCATGGTACAGAGATCCCGGAGGTCTCTGAGGTCCGTCGTGGCCTTGACTGTGAGAGTCACGTCTGGAGGCTCGTTCCTGACTGAACGGAACAAAGACACATGTTGTACATTTAGTAACCAATACTCATCATTCCAGTTCTGGAACCCAGAAGGCGGCGAAGGGGGTTCTGCAGGTTTCACTTCATCATGTTGGTCCAAATCGTCTCCATGCCCTGAGTTAGAGGTTTGCAACACCATCCTTATAGGAGCAAGGAGAAGACAAAAACACTGCCTCAGTCGACATGTTCACCTTAGCCTTAATATTTAGTCACACTACAAGTAAAATGCAACCATTACGGATGATGGGATCACTCCTCAAATGTCAGAGAAGTAAATAAATTGTTTCAGTTGCATGAAAGTATCACTACTTATTAACAACAAATTTAAACTAATTATCCATTCAGATTAATAATAACAATAGGAAGTATCTGAGTCTAATTGAAAACCTTTGTGTCAAAGGTATACTTCCATACACCTAAATATTAATTTGTCAGTTGGTTCCAAATCATAAGATCAGAAGAAAGCTAGTCTGTCCGCTGTAGGGGTATCATTTTCCAAAATGCAAATGAAAACAAAATACTCAAAATGTGACAAAACACAAATTAGCAAAAGTACAACGACAATAAAGAAACATCCCATGTAATTAACCTTTGTCAGAAAATTGCTAAAATCCAAATGAAATATCCAACTGTTGTAAAAGTCAAAATACAACTCCCTTCTCCTCTCGGGTTTCATCCTGTCCAGTCAAATGGCTCCTGGCTGTTGTAGTCATCAATGCAGGAGTCTTGTAGTTCTTCTGTGTGCCTTCCTCCATTCCTCTAATCTCTCCTTGATTGCGGTGTTGGAAATGATCAGAGTCCAATTGTCCTAATCCGACCTCAAGACAGTCTTTCAGAGGTCCAGACTTGGTTCGGACCTGGAATGATCTAGGCCCCACTTTTACAGTGGGCCCCTGCATTGTTCAGTCTATCAGGGTTGCAGGATTCAGGACTCCTTTATGAGAGATTAGAAAGGAAACTCGCACAACACAATGTTAAAACCTTGACTGGAGGGTTTGGCATTATCTTCCTAAATGTAAAGCTTTGTGTTACAAAATAATTCTAAACCCCCATCTTATATCTATCCATTCTTCATGGCTTAAACTGGGAATTTACAGTTTAGATATTGTCACTAGTATCTGTCCTAAGGAATTCCCAACAAACAAATTACCTCCCCCCAACCTAATCTACAGAACCCTCCCCCAGCACACCGGCATTCGTGTGAGGGGGTGACTCTCCCAGCTTCCAGTTTTCCAAACAATTCAGGTCTTCTTCAGCTGGGCCAAAACAAACTTGTAGGATACATTTTACTCTAAAATTAGTATGTTAGACTTCCCATCAATTTAACAATCCCCAAAAACAAGTTGAACTATTACCCCTCCTCCTTTTTATCTCGACACTGAGAGATAACACCCAAAAAAAACACAACACAGTAAGCCAGCCCGAATCGAACTTCCGAATAACGCAGACTGGCCGCGTACCAAATTAAGGGCAAAACAGAAAACTGAACATCACAGGCTGATATCGTGACCGCCCGAAACACAAAAGCAAAATAAAATTAAAAGTTTCAGCCAACAAAAGTAAACCAAAAGTGAAGCAGGCCACGTATCTACGGAGAAACATGAATCGACAGAATATTTCAAAGTCAGTCCCCCCCGGACATAGAGTTGTCATTACGCTAAAAACTATGGGCAAGCGGAAAAAGAAAACCCACTATCTCAACCAGTTATTTATTTCACTTATTCTCATCAGAAAACCCAAAAAGCAAATACAACCAGAAACGAATATTCGCGTTGTACAAACGTTAAATGTTGAGATAACAGCTAAACACAGAGCAGCAAATTCTAACTGAGGCCTCCATATTCCCGAACTGAATCGGAGCCTGGCCCTGGGGGCAGGACACGGGAAACTGGCCCCAGGGGCAGGACACGGGACACTGGCCCCGGGGGCAGGACACGGAAACTGGCCCTGGGAGCAGGCAACGGAGGACTGGCCCTGGGAGCAGGCAACGGAGTACTAGCTCTGGGAGCTGGCCATGGAGGACTGGCCCTGGGAGCAGGCAACGGAACGACAACGGTCTGACGTGGGGCAGGTGCTGGGACGTGGGCCGGTCATGGAGCTTGTGCTGAGACGAGGGCAGGACATGGTGCAGGTGCCGAGACAAGGGTCGGACGTGAAGCAGGTTCGGGGACGTGGACCGAACGTGGAGCAGGTGCTCTGGCACCGGTGATTATCCTAGCGGACCCTGGAGCGACAGCTGTTCGCTTCCCAGGGCCCGGGGCACCCGGGATGCCTGGCTAGCCTGCTCCATTCCCAGGGAGACAGGCGGGAGCCCGCGGTCAGCGCAGACAGGGACATGTACTGAGACTGTCTGGATCTCCAATCAGATACCAGCCACTCATCCCATGGGGACCCTACTTGCCCCCACCCCAAAAATTGTTTGGGAGGCCCCCTGGGAAGTAGCTGGGCTGGGTGCCGAGGTAACCCTTCAAACTCGGGTTGAAGGTGGACTTGTCCACCCCCTGTTGACACCCCAGCCTGGATCATCATATGGAAGATCCCAGTCCTCATACTCTGCCCCTGAATCGTCGGAGGAGAGAGTCGGATCCCCAGTCCCCCAACCAGGTGTACTGCTCTCTCCCCCAACGCTGCTCGTCGAATGTCGCTGGTTCCATGTGGTGGTTGATTCTGTCACGGCTGTTGTGCGTGACGAAACCAAAAGCAGACATTTTGAAAGTCAAAGGTGAATTTAATCCAATGACACAAAAAGACGAACTAACACGAACAGTAAACGTAAAGTAAAGGTGCTGTAACGAGCAGCAAACAGAACTAAACAAAATACAAGAACGTGCAGCGTATCCACAGTGAATTGGAATTCAATGAAGGACAAACCGTGAAGTTGTGACAAACAAACAATCAACCACACCTAATGTGTGGCTGTAGCCTAACCTAAGTAGGCTCTCCAATCAGAGTCAACTGAACACAGCTGCTCTGACTGGAGAGCCCACAGCGGCATAGAGAGGGCTAGAGGCCTCTCTAGGTGGCATGCCCTGACTGCGAGCCCCAAAGCATAGAGTAGGCTAGGGGCTCCCAGCCTGGGCATGACACAGCCGAACGCCACCACGGTAAACGTGACCAAATACACATATTACCTGAAAAACATTGGATCCCTCCCGCACAGGGAAACCAAACCCAATTATTGAAAAACACCACATTTAACAACAATCGGTGCGCGCATATCTACCTCTCCATTAACCTATTTTTCGCTCTCGCCAGAAACGCCAAACCACTGATTGTCCCACAACCATGGCCTTTGTCACGGGAAAAATATAGTAGAGCTGCAGGGGCAGTCTGGACATGGAACTTACACTTTTTCTTAACCACAGTGTTAACAACTCACCTCACCCCAACAACAGTATGCATGACCGGCGACCAGAAATTCCATCTCACTACTGTGGAATATTTTAGTAAAGAGTGTGTGCTATTAGAAACAAACCGTGCCTGTAGGGCGTGAAAGAGCCAGCCGGGGGTTATAAATGTTAATCAGTACATTCCAGAGGCAGGACCATAAGTCAAAAGGTTAGAGGTAAGGACATAAAATGTATAGGAAGACAGGTTTATGGCCTTTTAGCTGGACCCACAGATGCGGACAATGAAGAGGATATGTAAACAAGAGCTAGCAGAAGTTTCCTATCAGATCTCCTGGCGCCAGCCCCCCTCTCAACTGTCTTCCTCGTCGGCCTCCGAGGTCACCAGATGGCCCCACGGTCAGAGATGGGGTCGACAGGATGGGACACGCCCGCCCAGGAAGCACACTCAGCAAATTCTATCCAATGACTGAGGGGTGGTAGGGGCTGTATAAAACTGTGTCCAATTTGAAAGAGAGTCAGATCTTCTTGGCTGTATTGTGGGGAACGATCTCCAGATATATCTGTAATTAAAGCTGCAAGCAGCATTGTAGGGGCTAAGCAGAATGCGTCTGACCCGACGGCGGAAAAAGACACGATCATGTGAAAACTACTGCAGTAAGCCGGCTGAGTTCGAACAGTCAAAGCGTTAGTGAGAAATGGCCAGAGTTCCTGTTTGGCTCTTCGCCTATGGGGTATCAACCAAAGGGTCCATGGCACCTGACCCGATTGTGGCGATAGGCACGAACATGTGAAAACTGCAGCTGTAAGCCGGCTGAGTTGGATTTGTCATAGAGTTAATGAGAAATTAACTAATTTGGGCTCTTTAAAACCAATAAAAAACAATGTTGATACTATCATTGTGAAGTTACTAAAATGACAGATACATTTGAGAGAGACACCACTGTACTTCACCTTAATTGTGCAGCATGTATTTGACAGCTTCTATTTCTAAGAATTTTCTGATTGTCCATAAGGTGACCAGGTTTTCTGTGTAATGTTTGTGTGCGTGTGTGTGTGTGAGAGTGTGTGTGTGAGTTTGTGTGTGAATGAGTGAGTGTGTGTGTGTGTGGGACTCTGGAGATGGTAGTCGCTGTTTAGCCCCGTCAATGGAGTGTGGTCAAATTCGATTGGCGGTTACGGGCAAAGTATTTTGAATATCTCTACTGATAACTTCTTTGAGGCTTTGTCTGAAGATCATCTTTTTAAATTAAAGAGAGGAAATATTATAATTTGTGGCCTGTAAAAGTTTTTTAAGCTTTTTCACTTATTTCAAGATAGCGGAAATTGTAAACAACTATAACAGTCAATTGCAAAGTTGTTCAACATCTGGCCATGCATCACTTGATACCCAATTGCATGTTTCTGCGCAAATCTGATCAAATGTTATGAGTGTCAAAACTTTGCATTGTTTGACGATTGACTGTAGCGCCCCCTAATGGCCCAGGGAACTGAAACTTTTCCAGTGTGTTCCAGGCCTATAGGTCAATATACCTACCAAGTGTGGTTGGGATCTGACTTTCCTAAACACTTTAAATCACAGCTTTAATGTAATTGGCTTGTGGCAGTCACATGGTTTGTACTACCAACTCCATAATAATTGCAGAACTACTACACTATGCCTTCTTGGTACCCAACATGTTTAGTTAAGATTGTTGTTTGCATTCATGAGTTATGAGCTAAAATAATGCTTTTAGGCAACAGCGCCTCCATATTGGCAATCGTGTCAAAACTGGTCCTCCTAGCAACCATGGACACAAAGTTTGGTGAACTTTGGACCAACGGTTGCTGAGATACGCTCTCACGTACTGTTTTTTGCCTTCGCCAAAACATTTCATTGGCTGTTACTGACAAACCGCTTTGATAATCAAATAACCTTCTGATAACTTTTTTGCGACTTGGTCTAAAGATCAACTTTGCAAAGAAACGGGACAATTAAACAAAATTTGGGACCCGTGAAAACTTTCTTAGCTTTTACATAAAATCCAAGATGGCGGACAATCTGTATATCCGCAAAATGACGTCATTCAATTCGGCATGACCTAGGGAATCTAGGGATACCTCATTTATGCATATCAGACATATGGCTCAAAAGTTACGTGGGTAAATGTATGTCAACTTTGACCCGTTGGTGGCGCTAAAGTGAGTGAGGCAGAGATATGAAACTTAGTGAAACGATAGAGGGGAATGTCCTTAACAAGAATGCCAAAAAAAAAAAACATTTTACCACAAGGCTCTATGGGCTGCCATAGACTCCAATGGCAGAAGAAGAAGTTGAAAAGAAGAAACACAATAGGTGCTTCGCAGCTTTGCTGCTTAGCCCCTAATTAAAACTGCATGCAGTCATGTGGGGGCTAAGCAAAACATAGCGCTTGAACAAATTTGTCCATGGTGATTGACCTGATTGGGTGAAAAGTGTGGCTGCAGACAATGATTGGACATTGTACCAATACCGAGTCACATCTAGGGCAAAGTGTGGCCCGGTTTTGGCAAAGAACCAAGATAACTTCTGTGACTCTGCACCCGAGATACAGTGCTCCATTCCTGGGTACGTTTTGGGTGAGTCACCCTGGAGGTCCAAACACTCTGGCTCCGAGTCACATGAGTGGCAGAGTGTGGCCAAGTCACTGGGCATGATCCAGGGTCACTTTCATGGGTCTTTACCCGGGGTACAGTGCACTATCCCTGGGTAAGTCTTGGCTGAGTCACCCTGGAGGTCCAATGACTATGGCCCCAATACCAAGTCACATGAGTGGCAGAGTGTGGCCAAGTCATTGGGGATGATCCAGGGTCACTTTCGTGGATCTTTACCCGGGATACAGTGCTCTATTCCTGGGTAAGACTTGGGTGAGTCCCCCTGGGGACCAGAGTGTCATTCTTACCCAGGTGACAGTTCACTATTCCCATGTAAATAGGTGTGTTTGTGTGTGCGTTTGTGTGTGTGTGTGTGTGTGGGACTCTGGTGAACTTTACCCACTTGGGTAGCATAATTGTGTTTGTGTGTGTGTCTGTGATTTTGTAAGGGAGTGTGTGAGTGAGTGAGTGAGTGTGTGTGTGAGTGAATGAGTGTGGGTGTGTGAGTGTGTGTGTGTTTTTAAGTGTATGTGAGTGGGTGTGTGTGTGAGTGTATGTTTGTGAAAGTGTATGTGTGTGTGGGGACTCTGGTGACGGAAGTCACTGTGTAGCCCAGTCAATGGAGTTTGGTCAAATTTGATGGGCTGTTAAGAGCAAAGTATATTAAACCTCACAAATTATACAGAAAACTTCTTTGAGGCTTGGTCTAAAGATCATCTCTTTAAATGTAGTATCATTTGTGGCCTGTGAAACATTTTAA
This sequence comes from Novumbra hubbsi, assembly GCA_016801125.1. Classification (NCBI taxonomy): domain Eukaryota; kingdom Metazoa; phylum Chordata; class Actinopteri; order Esociformes; family Umbridae; genus Novumbra; species Novumbra hubbsi. The sequence continues at coordinate 13,522 of JACXGK010008088.1, forward strand.
AGCTTTTTCACTAATTTCAAGATGGCGGACATTCTGAAAAACTAAAATGGAAACGGTCCATGGCAAAGTTGTTCAAAATCTAGCCATGCCTCACCTCATACATGTTGTACGTTTCTGCACAAATTAGAGCAAAAGATATGAGTGTCTAAACATTGCAATGTTTGACGATTTACTGTAGTGCCCAGGAAGCAGAAACGTTTGCAGTATGTTAGAGGCCTATAGGTCAATATACTTACCAAGTGTGGTTGGGATCTGACATTAAAAAAGACTTTAAATCACAACTTTAATGTAATTGGCTTGTGGCGGTCACATGGTTTGTACTACCTACTCCATATACATTGTAGTACAACTTCACCATGCCTTCTTGGCAAACAACAAGTTTGGCTAAAATCAGTGTATGCCTTCATGAGTTATGAGCTAAAACATGTTTTTTTTAGCAACAATTTAGCCAATCGTGTCAAAACTTTGTTGGCCTCATCTGGTCCTCCTAGCAACCATAGACACAAAGTTTGGTGAACTTTTGACCAACGGTTGCACTCATGGAGTGCATTAAACTTGGCATAACCTAGGATACCTCAATTATGCATATCAGACATATGGCTCAAAAGTTACGTGGGTAAACGTATGTCCCACTTTGACCCGTTGGTGGCGCTAAAGTGAGTGAGGCAGAGATATGAATGTTGGTGAAAAGATATGAGGGGAATGTCCTTAACAAAACTGCCAAAAAATCTCAACATTTTATCACAAGCGAAGGAGGAAGATAGGAACATAGAGAGATGGAGGGGGGAGAGAGCAACAGAAATATGCTTTAACAAACTATGTAGATAGTTTAACAAATAAATACAGTCCCACAGCTTGCTGATCGTCTCTCTCTCTTACCTCCTGTGGAATATTTTAGTTAAGATTAGATGTTTGTGTGCTATTAGAAGCAAACGGTGCCGGTAGGGCGTATACTCTGAAAATAGCCAGCTGGGGGTCGTAAATGTTAATAAGTACATTCCAGAGATAGGACCGTAAATCAAGGGATTAGAGGCAAGGACATAGAATGTATAGGAAGACAGGTTTATGGCCTTTTAGCTGGACCCACAGATGCAGACAAGGAGGAGGATGGAAACAAGAGCTAGCCATGGTCAGATCTACTGGCGCCAGCCTACCCCCTCAACTGTCTTCTTCGTTGGCCTCCAAGGCCATCAGAGGGCCCCAGGATGGAGATAAGGTCTGCAAGACGGGCGCTCAGCTATTTCTATACAATGACTGAGTGGGGAATAGGCTACATAAAATGTGTCCGATGTGAACAGACTTCAGATCTTCTTGGCTGTATTTTGGGGAACGATCTCCAGATATATCTATAATAAAGGGGTTTACTTTGGAAATAGTTGCCCGTGTGGACATTCTCTGATTCAGGACTCGGGGGAAGTAGTTTGAATTCTACATTCCGACTCCCAAGTTCGCCTGCTGCAGGTGAGAGTCCTCTCTGAAACTGGCAGTTAATAAAAAAATCGGAGGAACAAGCGAGTTCACCTTCAACGCACAATAAGGGAACCAAACAGGCATCAATCCAACAGCTAATCACATTGAAGGGATTGTCTTACCCGGGAGGCATGAACCAATGAGAACATGAGCTGTACATAATGGAGGTGTGGGTTTAGCAAGGCAAGGTGCACCGTTTGGGCGCAGTTAAACCCCTCTAGAAGTTGTCATCTTTTATCTGATTTAACGTGGGTCCTCAGCATCCTCAGGCCATCATCTTTGGCCACGCCCCAAACGGGAGGCAGGCGGACCATGGTGAAAGGCAATCCCTGTCAGCCAATAGGCATCGGCGCCCATCTGGGATCAGAACAGGGCTGTCTAGGAGCGCAATTTCATTTTCTACAACAGGCTGCAGGAAAGATCATCAACTTTTTCATTTAATGATAAATTATTAAAGCAAACTCTTGCTTTTAACCTGTCAATAGTCATGTTACGTTTCGATATTAAAAGACATACGAGGCAGGCGAACATCCTTACCTAATTCCAGTGCTAGTTAATGGTATCTGTGATCGAGACAAATTAATGACTAAAACGCACGCTAGCAGCTAATGATACATTCTTGCTAGCATTTAGTAGAACGGGTTGCAGACTAACTAGAAAGTAGATGGCTAGCTAGAGGCTGGTTCGAATGTGGCCCTAGTTAGCTAGCTTGGTGCTATAGCTCCTAGCTTGCTAACATTAGCTAGTTAACTTGCTAACGTTCCTACGGCTTACAAAGCCACCCCCCTCCCCCAGCTGGGTCAGTCTGATCACCTTTCACTGCTCATGCTCTCCAGGTATATCCATCATCAAGCATCTGAAATCTACAGTGAGCACAGTCAAAGGTGGCCTGAGGGGTCAGACTCATCACTACAGCACCAGATCCAACACACAGACTGGAGTCTGTGTGCCACTCAAGCTACCACGTTCTATTGCCCAGACTTTCATAAATGAAACTAGGTAACTTAAATGATCTCACTATAGTTGTGATTACCCTTTATTCTGTTCTCTGTGTCTATGCATTTCCTCAAGCAGGACAGTACAAAAGAACTGAGCATGCATCTAATTTTATGGCAGCCAATTGTTTTTTTGTAGAATTGGAAGATAATGGTTGACCTTGTATGATTTATGTGAACATGGTATTGAAATCATCGATTGAGATTGTTTTTTTATCTTGGACCAGGCTTAATTGTGAAGTGTAAATGTCTAGGAGCAAGGAGCAAGAACTGCGCACAAATGTATAAAGAACTGTTACATCAAGCGTCACATCAACATGATCAATGCCAAGTGTCCACTTAAGTGGTGTAAAGCACACCGCCACTAGACTCTGGAGCAGTGGAAACACGTTGTCTGGTGTGATGAATCACGCTTCACTATCTGTCAGTCTGATGGACACATTGTGCCAGGTGAAAGAATGCATAGTGGAGTTACTGTGAAGGGTCATCTTAATGATATAGGATACAAAAACATTTTAGATGTTTACCATGATTGGGTACTTCCAACATCAGTGCCGGACCTTTCAAATGCTCTTTTGGCTGAGTGTCAGTAATCTGGTTTTAATCAATATGGGTTTGGAAGTGTGTTTTTAGTTACCTGTTCTCCCAGAAATCACTTCAAAAATGTTATAAAACCAGAAGTGTTTAGGCTTTTCATGGCAGGAGTTACTTAGCCCTGCTGTGGTAAGTGATATATTTATATATGTACATAAACATTAAACACATAACAAATTGGGTCTATGATGGTGTGATTTTGGCCCATTCTTCCACACAGACAGTCTTCAATATCAGGATTTTGAAGGAAGGACCCAAAGGCGGACAACGATCAGGTAAGTGCAATAATTTATTACACAGAATAATCGTGGTAATGGACAGGCGTAGGTTGGCAACGGGGCTGTTGGGAGGGTATAGGAAGTTGGGCAGTGCGTGGTCGGTGGGCAGAGGAAGGTTGGCAACAGGGGCTGTTGGTAGGGTATAGGACGTTGGGCAGGTGAATGGTCGGTGGGCAGGGGAAGGTTGGCGACGGGGCTGTTGGTAGGGTATCGGACGGAGGGCAGGGGAAGGTTGGCAACGGGGCTGTTGGTAGGGTATCAGAAGTTGGGTAGTGCGTGGTCGGTGGGCAGGGGAAGGTTGCAAACGGGGCTGTTGTTAGGGTATAGGACGGGGGACAGGCGAAGGTCGGTACACAGGGACTCTAGAAACAGACAAGGTCACTGGGCAGGGGCTCAAAAACAAGGAACATGGAACGCTGGATACGCTGTACATGACAAGACGATCTGGTACTGCCAGCTGGGGAAACAGGGACTAAATACACAGAGGGTAATGGGAAATAGACAACACCTGGTAGGGGGTGGAGACAAGACAACAGGTGAAACACATCAGGGCGTGACAGGAGCATCTCTTTTGGTACTGTCCAATAGCTGTTAACTTCTAGAACCAAGCCACCACGAGTGGCTGATGTGTCATGGTATCAACTTAGAAATAAATATACAGAAAGTGTTGCTAGGAGATCTGAGAGGCAATGCTCATTCAATGGAAAACATGATTCTGCTTTTGGGTAAAACATTCATCTTCAAAGCTATGTCTAAGGATTCACTACAGTTAACAGAATTCAAGGATTGAATCAAGTATAATAGTACAGTAGAGAGATACACCACAATTGAAAATGAAAATGTTTTAGTATATTGGGATAAATGGTTGCACCTATGGCATTTGGAGGGAGGGTCTTAATAGAAAAAGAGGTGTATGGGTGTGATGTATGTTATGTCCTGGCTGGGGGCCCCTTGCCATATCTGTGCCTCAGGGCTCGCAGTCAGGGCATGGCACATGGAGTTGCCTCTAGGCATCTCTATGCCACTTTTGTGGCATGGGGGTGCCTCTAGGCACCTCTATGCCACTGTTGTGGGCTCCTCAGTCAGAGACAGCTGTTGCCAGTTGCCTCTGATTGGGGAGCCTACTTAAGTTAGTTTTTTAGCCAGACCCGGTGTGGTTTATTGTTTGTGCACTTTACAATGTTCAACATGTTTTAGCTGTAAGTTGGCACAGTGTGTTTTATGTTTAGTTAGATATACGTTTTTTGCTCCTTGTTTCAGCACCTTTAATTTCGTGTCTAGTTCGTGTTTTGTTTGTCTTGTGGAATAAATTCACCTTTTCTTTACAAAGTCTGCATCTGGTTCCGTCACTCACCGAGGCCGTGACAGAATAAACCACCTTAAGGAACCAGCAGCATTCGACGAGCAGCATCGGAGGAGAGGGGAGTATAGTTGGTTAGCCTTCGTCACGGCTCCAGCCCCTCGACGCGTCTCCGTCCAGGCTCCAGCCCCATGGGCCAGTCTCCCGTGCCCTGCCCCACGGGCCAGTCCCCCGTGCCATGCCCCATGGGCCAGTTCCCTGTGCCCGGCCCCACAGGCCAGTCCCTCGTGTCCTGCCCCACGGGCCCGTTCCCCAGCGGAGCCACTACAGTTGACTCTCCCGGCTAAACGGTCACCGCTGACTCTTCCGGCCGAGCAGCCGCCACCTCCCCTGGCCGAGCCGCCGCTGCCTCCCCCGGCCGAGCCGCTTACCCGCCCACCCTTCTTTGTTTTGGGATCTTGTGGCCTGGAGTCCGCGCCTGAGGAGTGTTGAAACCAAATGTTTCCCCGGGTTGCGAATCAGAGAATGTCCATGCCGTCAAGTCTTCCCAAATCATACACCTTTATTACAAATGCATTCGGAGATCTGTCTCGCAGGACAGCCAAGAAGATCTGAAGTCCGTTCACATTGGACGCAGGTTAAATAGCCAAACACACAATCAATGGATAGTAGTTGCTGCGCGTGCTTGGTGGGTGTGTCTCGTGTTGCAGCCCCCAGCCCTGGGGTGAACCATCTGGTGACCTTTTCCGAGGTAGATAAGAATGGTGTTGTTGTGTCCGGCGCCAGGAAGTCTACAGGACCCTTCTGGCCTGTCTCCCCTCCTCTCCTTCCTGGGTCACTTTATCAGTCCCATGTGTGGGGGTCAAGCTAGAAGTTAAATCATTGATTTCTATGTACACTGTCCTTTGTCTTATTCTCCTAACTTCCTGACCCCCTCCCCTCTTTTGGAATGTCCCAAGTAACCTATTAACCCCCCAGCCTTACTATTACTACTTAGGAATAACGAATTCCACAATCCCCCTTTTGATCTCGTCTCCGAGATCAACCCAATTCGTCTTTCAGCACCAGGGAGCCGAGGACAACAGGGACAGCATCATGGGGTTCAGCCTCGCCCCCTTTTCACTGTTCCCTGGCACATAATTTCCCCCGTGTCTTTCCTGATTTGCACAACCACCATTTTCTTTCATTCACATTCACATTCTAGTTTCTACTTCCCGCTCCATCTGAACCCTTCGGTTGCAACCTCTATCTCAATACATGGTCTAGTCTAAATTTATCTGAGAAGCTAACCTCCAGTCCTCCCCCTTTCTCTGGCACACACATACGGACCCAAAGGCCTCTCTGCCTTGGTCCTGATGTTCAAAAACTGTCCTTTTAGTCTTCCATAGTGAGGCACTCTGTGCCATAGATCTGTTGAGGGTCCGGCCTTCCGCCTTCTCCCTGAAACATTGGTCATGTGCCTTGAATCGGGTTCTGGGACCCAGAAGGTGTCGAAGGGAAAGGTTCTGGGGGTTTCACTTCATCACGTTGGTCCAAATCGTCCCCATGCCCTGAGTTAGAGGTTTGCAACACCATCCTCATAGGAGAAACGAGAAGAAAAAAACACTGCCTCAGTTGACATGTTCACCTTAACCTTAATATTTAGACACATTACAAGTAAAATGCAACCACTACGGATGATGGGATCACTCCTCAAATGTCAGAGAAGTAAATAAATTGTTTCAGTTGCATGAAAGTATCACTACTTATTAACAACCAATTTAAACTAATTATCCATTCAGATTAATAATAACAATAGGAAGTATCTGAGTCTAATTGAAAACCTTTGTGTCAAAGGTATACTTCCATACACGTAAATATTAATTTGTCAGTTGGTTCCCACTCACAAGATCAGAAGAAAGCTAGTCTGTCCGCTGTAGGGGTATAATTTTCCAAAATGCAAATAAAACAAAAATACTCAAAATTGGACACCACACAAATTTGCAAAAGTACAACAAAAATAAAGGAACATCCCATGTAATCAACCTGTGTCCGAAAATTGCTAACATCCAAATGAAATATCCAACTGCTGTAAAAGTTAAAATCCAACTCCCCTCTCCTCTCGGGTTTCATCATGTCCAGTCAAATGACTCCTGGCTGTTGTAGTCATCAATGCAGGAGTCTTGTAGTTCTTCTGTGTGCCTTCCTCCATTCCTCTAATCTCTCCTTGTTCGTGGTGTTAGAAAGGATCAGAGTACAATTGTCCTATTCTGACCCCAAGACAGTCTTTCAGTGGTCCGGGCGTGGTTGGGACCTGGAATGATCTAGGCCCCCTTTTGCAGTAGCCCAGTTCAGTCTATCAGGGTTGCAGGTTTCAGGACTCCTTTATGAGAAATTAGGATGGAAACTCGCACAACACAATGTTAAAACCTTGACTGGAGGGTTTGGCATTATCTTACCGAATGTAAAGCTTTGTATTACAAAATGTTTTTAAACCCCTTATATCTATCCATTCTTCATGGCTTGAACTAGGAATTTACCATTTAGACCTTGTCCCTAGTATCTGTCCTAAGGAATTCTAAACAAACAAATGAACTCCCCCCAACCTAATCTACAGAACTCTGTTTTGAAATGATGTATCAATGTGTCATAATAAGCTATAATCACAATCGTACAATTGTATGCTTGTGCCTTAAGAATGTATAGCCATATCATGAATGCATTATTAACAGCCAAATGAAACTGCTTACAGCATGAACAAAACAAGTAATGATATGTGGGGTAATAAAGCAGTGAGCGAACGAATAACAGGAAGCGCATAGGGTGTACAAGAAAGACCACAAGACTACAGAAAGACACATCCAGGTTCGAGAACACCAACTCCCAACAGGAAGAAGTCGCACAATCAGAGACTCAGGCTGAGGACTAAAGTTTTAGATTTTAGTCAAAACATTGGTGAAGAAAATGGTTAATGGATTCCTTTTGTGATGGTGGTGTGAGGGAAAAGACCAAGGCGCAGGGAAACCTTCAACAGTGCCGTTTATTTGGGCACACAATAGTTATACGAACAGAAAGATAAACTGGCTGTGTTGGAAACACAATGCCAGCAGACACGCATACAAGTAACAATCACGGACACAGAGACTAGAAACACAAGGGCTTAAGTACTCAGTTAACAGGTAGCACCTGTAAGGAATCAGGGAAGGATGCGTTCACAGGACATGGGGAAAACAGGACACAACACACACGATGGTGACTAAAAGGCCGGTGACGTCGAACGCCGGAAGGCTACGCGAACAGGGGAGATCCCGTCCTGTGACGGTACCGTGACAGTACCCCCCCCCCTGACGCGCAGCTCCAGCTGCACGAGGCCGCCGGTCCCGGGGACGACCCCGAGGACGCGGAGCAGGACGGTCCGGACGGCGCCGATGGAAGTCTTGCAGGAGGGACGGGTCGAGAACGTCCGCCCGGGGCACCCAGCTCCGCTCCTCCGGGCCGTAACCCTCCCACTCCACGAGGTACTGAAGACCCCCCCTCCGACGCCTCGAATCCAGCAGCAATCGGACAGCATACGCAGGGGCTCCGTCGACGTCCAGAGGCGGAGGGGGAGCCTCCCGCACGGCATGCTCCTGGAGGGGACCAGTCACCATCGGCCTGAGGAGAGACACATGAAACGTCGGATTAATGCGATACGTAACAGGTAACTGCAATCTATACGAGACCTCATTGACTCTCCTCAGGACTTTGAACGGCCCCACAAACCGCGGGCTCAGCTTCCGGCAGGGCAACCGGAGCGGCAGGTTCCGCGTAGACAACCAGACGCGGTCGCCCGGGGCGTATTCCGGGGCGGCAGAGCGGTGCCAGTCAGCGGCGGTCTTGTGACGCCGGGCCGCTCTGCCGAGGGAGCCGGGCCGCACGCCAGACGGTAGCCGCCCCCCGGAACCAATCCTCCACCGCGGGCACCTCGGATGGCTCCGCATTCCACGGGCCCAAGGACGGCTGGTACCCGAGCACGCATTGAAAGGGTGTGAGGTGGGTGGAGGAGCTCCGGATGGAGTTCTGGTCGTATTCGGCCCACGGCAGGAAGTCGGCCCACCGCGTCGGTTGGTCCATGCAATACCCGCGCAGGAACCTACCGACCTCCTGATTAACCATTTCTACCTGGCCGTTGGATTCGGGATGGAACCCGGAGGTGAGGCTGACCGCGACCCCCAACTTCGCCATGAACGCCCTCCAGACCCTGGAAGTGAACTGGGGACCTCGGTCAGACACAATGTCCTCTGGGACTCCGTAGTGCCGGAAGACATGAGTGAATAGTGCCTCCGCGGTCTGCAGGGCCGTCGGGATACCGGGAAAGGGGAGCAAACGACAGGCCTTCGAAAACCTATCCACGACCACTAGGACAGTGGTGAAGTCCTGAGAAGGAGGTAAATCAGTCAGGAAATCAATACTTAAATGGGACCATGGTCGCCGCGGAATAGGCAATAGAAGAAGCTTACCTGAGGGCAAGTGCCTGGGAGTCTTACTCTGGGCACACACCGAGCACGAGAAGAAGTAAATCCAGATGTCACGAGCCAACGTAGGCCACCAGTATTTATCCTTTACCGTCGTGATGGTCCTGCCCACGCCAGGATGACCAGAGGAGGGAGATGTATGGGCCCAATACAGGAGTCTGTCCCGCACCTCTTCCGGCACGTACGTGCAACCCTCCGGACACTGAGGCGGGGAGGGCTCCGCCCGTAGTGCTCTGGTAATCTCTGTGTCTACCTCCCACACCACCGGGGCCACGACCCGAGCACCAGGTAAGATGGGAGAGGTATCCACGGGCCTCTCCTCTGTGTCATACACGCTGGACAGGGCATCGGCCTTAATGTTCTTAGACCCTGGAACATACGACAATGTAAAGTCAAATCTGGTAAAAAGAAGGGCCCACCTGGCTTGACGGGAGTTAAGTCTCCTTGCTGATCGGATTTACTCCAGGTTGCGATGGTCGGTCAGAACGAGAAAGGGGTGTTTGGCCCCCTCGAGCCGGTGCCTCTAGGCTGACAGGGCTGTGACCACGGTGAGCAGCTCACGATTCCCCACGTCGTAGTTTTGCTCCGCCGGGCTGAGCTTCTTTGAGAGGAAGGCACAGGGGCGGAGTTTCGGTGGCACCCCCGAGCGTTGCGAGAGCACAGCCCCCACCCCAACCTCGGAGGCATCCACCTCCACGACGAACGGCAGTTCTGGATCAGGGTGCGCCAAAACCGGGGCGGAGGAAAAC
>JACXGK010008089.1:5155-23601 GCA_016801125.1 Novumbra hubbsi
TGAGGTCCACATTAGCACATGAGCAGGGGGTTCTTTATCCTCCTCGTTAGTATGAGGTCCACATTAGCACATGAGCAGGGGGTTCTTTATCCTCCTCGTTAGTATGAGGTCCACATTAGCACATGAGCAGGGGGTTCTTTATCCTCCTCGTTAGTATGAGGTCCACATTAGCACATGAGCAGGGGGTTCTTCATCCTCCTCGTTAGTTGCAGGATTTGACGAGGTGACCGCCTGTGCACCAGCAACAGGTTCTTGTAAACACACACATTCTCACGGTCCTGCTCCCGAATGTCGAAGGTCTGGAAGCCTGGGTGTCCCTCCGGGACGACTCCCAGAGCACTGAAGGACATCCCAGAGTAGACGTCATCGATGGGGAAGAACGGGATCAATAGAGTGACGGCGTAAAGCGGTCTGATCAGTGACCCGGAGAAGAGGTAGCCTCCTCCGCCGGCGTACGCAGGGTACCCCCCCTCATAGAAGGACAAGGGGATGTAGTACTTGCTCTTCGGGTCACGGAGGGGACTGGCGGAAGTGAGCACCTGGCCCAGATAGAGCTTGGAAGCCTTGTCCGGCTCCAGCGACCGCAGGTAGGCAAGTATAGCCTTGGTGTTGGCGAACACGTCATCGTCTCCTTTGAAGACGAAGGAGGTGTTGGGGCAGCGATCCTGTGCCCACCGGTAGAAGGCGTGCTCCTTCAAAGTGAGGTTGAAGAACGAGTCCTGGAAGTCCCACTGGAGGAGGTCGCCGGAGCTCCTTGCCTCGTACGCCAGCAACTTGTCGAGGTTGGGATCGTCTTGGGAGGTGGAGCCCAGGAGGAACACAGTGCGAACTCTGACGCCTCCGTCGTACGCCACCTCTCGCCCCCACGTCTCCCGGATCGTCTGTCTCTGCTCAAAGTTTTTCGCGGTCGACTTGATCGCGAAGAGGAGGAAGGTCTCTCCGCCGTTCGAGGTGCACTTTTCTGGTTGGTCGATCAGGATTGTTGGGTTTCTACAGCCCATCCCACGTATAAAGACCTGGTGGAGCTCTGGATAGGAATGCAGGTCGGGAATATTAGACCGTAGATGCTCAAAATGTTGTTTGCTGCTGAAACAGCCGATGCCCTCCAGCCCCGTTAAATTCTGCTTTTGACCCATGTGTCGGAGTTGAAAGTGCAGTAAGCGATTCCAGTAGGCTTGGTTCTGGGGAATGAACTCCCGGAAGGAATCGGACACAGAGGCATTGACTTGAAAGACAGCAGCAACAGATCTGGTGAACGGAGTAGGGACACTTAGCTTTGCTTCCGTTAAGGCACCCCTTTTACCGTCTTTGACAAATGGCACGGTGCTAACGCCCGTCAGAGTGGGGTCGGTCGAGACCTCTAGCAGAGATCTGTAGGCCAGCTGCACTTTGAGGGAAGAATAGTAGAAGACAAGGCAGACGCCACACAAGACGATCACGGCAGTGAAGGACCGGACAGGACGCATCCTCTGTAGACTGGATCTGGTTCACCTGTGGTCTACGTACAGATTAAGGGATTTGTAAATCTCCTCTCACGTCAATCAGGAAGTCTAAAAGAAGGGTCAAACTGCCAGTTAATAATCGCACTTGTCCTATGATAGAAATAATATGCTGTTCTGAGCCTACTTATTCTGACACTAGACACATACGAGATGGTACAGCATGGTTCTAAAATGACGCAAGGTTCTAGAATAAAGAAGTTCTAGGTATACGTCCTTTCAGACCTTCCAGACTTGTTTGTGATCCTCCCGTTTCCAATTCCTCAGATCCTATCGACTCATGTACTCCTGATAAGTAGAAGAAAGAAATCAAAAATTAGTTTATTTTGTAGTTATGTCTTACACAAAACCATATTAAAAATTTGAAAATCCAATACGTGGGATAGGCTCAATCAGGGGATTAAATGCGGATAATTGAGGATCTCCTAGGCATCTGCGCCAAGTCATCCTGTGGGTTTTAATGGGGGGGTTTTAATGTGGTGAAACACAGGCAAATCAGGGGAATGTGTTCTAAAGAGGAAGTTAGACATGTAGAGAGGTGGTTAACCTGCACGACCAGCTTCCAAACATTATGTGGCCATTTGTTCGACGTGACGGAAGTTAGATTGCCTTTCTTCACATTAGATAAACAGTAGGATTAGTTCTATGCTTATCTCAACAACTAATGGATTACCCCAGAGTACACACCCTTCAACCAATGGCATCTCATTAAATAAAGCCATTAGGTCAATAAAGCTTATTTTGTTCAAGCTTCTGGGTTCTTGTATCTACACAAAACGCACTATTAACATAATATGACGTCTGCAAAGTAACATTGGAGATACTGTGAACATTTTGAAAAATCTGTTTTTAACATTAAATATAATTTACATTGTTGACACTGAAAAATCTTTTGAAATGCGTCCAGATATCACAAGGTCAATATTTGTGTTGAATGCAAATTTAAAAAATAATGCATGGTATTCTAGACGCAGCATAACTCAGGTTTAATTAATTGTCAAATAATTCTACCTCCTGGTAGCACACGATTTGAATAAGTTCCCTCTCTAAATATCTGGACATTGGGTCCGATAACCAGTTGTCTTTTAAAACACACATTTCTGATGTAGTGAAAAAAAATGAATGAATCAAGCTTGGATTCCTTTACAGAAATTGATGCTGCCTCTCTTTTGATTGGAAAAAAGAAACAGTCCAAGCCAGCTGTCTGTATAGCAGTCTGGGGATGCATTCGGGGATGAAAGGCGATCATTGGTCTTAGTGAGAAGTTAACTAAGGAAGTCCCAGGTTTCCACAGAAAGGGTCTGTTATATTAAAGTGAACTCGGAGGTGTAGCTCAGTCAGTCAACAACCTCCAGTGATTCATTAGACGGTGAAGAATCATCGGTGGCAGATACTCTTCTGTGGGGAACGCCCGCTGCAGTAGTCAACCTCCAAAACAGGGAGTCCCTCGCCTGTGTCCCAAAGGTGCCCTACTCCCAATCTAGTGTACTCCCACACCCTCGGAACTACGTAGGAGGCAGGGTGGCTCGTTCTAGACACAAACATGTTGTGTTGGAAGAAATGTTTCCTCACACAGAACCTGTCCGTGGTGAAATAAAGGCAGCGTCCATTTTAGTTTCAGTGACGCGTTTGATTTTGGCGTTTGAAGCATGCTTAGTTTACATATTTTTAGGTGTTGCATTTCCATTAACAATTATGATATTACTAAGCACGCCGCTTTTATTCGCTTGTAATGACAACTTTGGGAGCTAATGAAGAGAATGAATGAGTATAAAGATGTTAAAGTCGTTTCAAACTGATAGAGGTCAAATGGGGAATATCTCAGGCACACGAATTTCTGACATTAGCGTAATACATTAACTGCAGATGTGTACTGGTCATTTAGCTTGTGTGCATGCTAGTTGCATACACACATTGTATACATCGACCCTCCAAACACGATGTATTGGACACCAATCATGTAATGGAACCTTTTTTTATATTAAAAACCTTTGTTATTAAGAAATATGACAGACAATTTGAGGGCAACCTGATGTGTCAAGACACTAAACAAAGTACTAAAACTCACACTGCAGATAAACCCTTTGGCTGATTAAAAAAAGAAATGTACTGAGAATACCTCCATCAGTATGCTCAGAGAAGCTTTGTACCAATTGAAAATGATTTATGTTATGACCATGAACGCGTTAATATATTGTGAGAAAGATATTTAATAAACAACAGATGTAACCACCCACAGACAAAAAGCAGAAATGTAAGTACAATGTGTTCATTTGTATTTGTGGAAAAGATACATTCCTTAAAACCAGTTGGTTAACATAATGGAGTTCAAATCAGGCTTTTATAACTGGTTTTGTAACATTATAAAAACAGTTTGCTCCAACAGTTGCATACAAGCACCTATTTCTAGTTTCACTGGAAAATATCAGAGGCACTTGAAAAATGTATTTGAAACATGGACTGATAACCTTCCCTGCAGACATCTGGTAATTAATGCCAGTAATACTGTAAAAACATTACAAATGGCCTTGTTATGTTTTTTCAACGATTATTAATCTAAATCTGAGGCTTTTACTACGGAAATGTTTGTTATACATTCTCAAATGGTTCCCCACATGATTTAGGAATGTTCTGGGCTCCTGACCACAGTGATTCATTACAAGCCAAGTTGTTCTTGAGGATGAGTGGAAAACTGATGCCAGGCAGAAAACAGCATTAATATTCTGTAGTATTCACAACCATTTACTTTATCTCAAATAAAGTGTATTTGAATTATATTGTTCAGAAATTCAGTGTATGCAATGTTAATGTTGTAAATTACTGTTGTAGCTGGAAACTTGATATGGAATATCTACATAGGCATACACAGACCCATGTTCCAATGGTTTGCTGTAATTTCTAATTCAAACATGGAATTAAATCTCTTCAGATTACATTAAGAAATTGACAACTAGAATGCCAAATGTCTGCATAGCGGTAATTGCTGCAAATGGAAGATGCTTTGACAAAAGAAAAGTTTGAAGGACACAATTATTATTTCAATATATCCAAGGGTCACAGTTAGATAATTGCAGAAACTATTAGAGGTCGGCTGTGTTCGTGGGTGGCTTATAGAGTTAATTATTTTTAAGAATTGTGATCAGGCAAACATTAACAGACAATAACAAGGAAACAATTACATTGCCGACAAACTTCTTTTAAAAAATGTGGCTGAATTAGTCTTTTGGTTTAATTAGAGAAGTGGACGTTTCATTTGCAAGCCCCTAAAATGAATGACTACAATGCATTAGAAACATGTGCCTCAGAATATTATAAAACAAGCCCCAAATCAACTCATGTTCCATGATATTATTATGCATATTGAATAATATTTTCACTGTGCCCTTAATCTATGTTTGAAAAACGTAAAGTTCGCGGAGCGTCCTGTCGTGCACAAGACAGCGCTAAGCTGTAGTACACCGGACATATATCACATGCCCTTGTGCCTCGTTGCTTAACTATGCAACATACTTTGGAAACCATTGTGCTAGTAAACACGACATCAAGCACAGTTTAGTAAATATTTGTATTTCTCTCATAAGCGGGTCATTGGCCAATATCATGGTGAACTTGGGGTCTTTCGGATCGTCAATGCATTGACACAAGATCGGCGAAACCTGCCGAAACCTGCGGAAACCTCCCCCCCCCCCCCCCCATCATGGTATATTAACTGTCTGAGATTAATTGGTTTTACTCTTTACTTATCTACAAGTTTAAGGTCATATGTTTGATGTTCACTGTGGATCAGAGTGAGGTCATGGATACATGCAAGTGAATGAATCAATGAACTTCTCTGAGAACGTCCACAGAGACAGACCCAATCTGATATGTATCTTGTCTTCTGAGCATTCAGATGTTACTTATAATATTTTTTTTCCCAGAGATTATCTTATTGGTAAAACATTTAAAATATATATATATATTTTAAATGTTTTACCAATAAGATAATGAAAAGAAGAAAAATTGAAAAGCACTTGAACAATTTCATTTGCGTTTCCAAACATGAAAGCAAGCAAGAGACCAGTATGGCTCGGTTAACACGTATATATTATGTGTTGAAAAGAAGAAAAATTGAAAAGCACTTGAACAATTTCATTGCGTTTCCAAACATGAAAGCAAGCAAGAGACCAGTATGGCTCGGTTAACACATATATATATATGAAAAATTGAAAAGCACTTGAACAATTTCATTGCGTTTCGAAACATGAAAGCAAGCTCGGTTAACACATATATATATATATATATGTGTTAACCAAGCCATACTGGTCTCTTGCTTGCTTTCATGTTTGGAAACGCAATGAAATTGTTCAAGTGCTTTTCAATTTTTCTTCTTTTCAATACGGAATAAAATGTCTGGTGGGGGGTGGGGGTTGTTAATGTAACATAAATCCTAAAACATTTAATCATTATTTATAAATTATAAATAGTATACAAATGTTAAAATTCCGGATGTGCTATAACAACCACAAAGTACTTACGCGAAACCGTAAACCTTTCCTCCTAAATCCAATTAATTGTCAGTTCCAACGCTGTCATAACCTTTTGTACCTATTCACTGCAACGAAAGATTGAGCTGCAATAAACTTTCTAGTTATCTATTAAAAAGGCAACGGAACATATTCAGACACTCACAGAAAGTGACCTCCCCATGCCCAGCACCTGGACTGCATCCACGGCGTCAGCGAATCCTGTTCTGCTCCGCAGCAGCAATGATGACAACTTTTATATGGTAATGAGAAGATCTTCAAAATAAAGGTCTACATTGAGACCACAAATGTTGACAACTAATTTTAAAATCTATTACAATACATTTTATTTTTGTAAGATTCTTAAAAATGATTGTAAGAAATTTACAAAAATACTCGAATAATTCAGTCATTATTGTCCTTACAAAGGGACAGTAGTTCTGCAGTACAGGAGTTGACTCGTGGATCACACGGGCTTCCAGCTTTACACCGCTATCTGCTCAGGTTTCTGTGATTAGTTGCCAAACTCAAACTATTCAAAATATTTACCAATTTATGTAAAATAATCATGTTTGAATCTTCACCAATGACAATCCATGTTTAGTAAATTAATATGTACAATGCGTTTGGAAAAGTATTAAGAAACCTTCTTGTTCTACACACAAGTAGTAGCCTCACCCCTTATAAATCTACACTCAACAGCACTTAATAGCCTGTATCGTCCCTTGATATTGAGGCAGAAAGGTGGTTTTAGTGGGCCTATGGATGGTTAGCTACAACCATCTGCAGATGTTTATCTATGAAACATGAATCAGGGAGATTTGTCATTTTAACTTGTGGCAGCTCCTTTATTGAACTATGGGTGTGTAGCCTGTTAACACAGTGTTAAGCCAGATTCATAGACTAGCGGCAATTAAACACAAAAACAATATACTATAGCCACATTTCCAATGTTATAATATGGGAACAAATGTACCTAAGAAACAGTACAAGTGCCAATAAAGTTCAATTCCAATGTGATTGCAGTACTGTGATGAACAATACAATCTACAGCATATTCAGGATTCTGTAGCTTTTTTGTTGCACAGATTGACTCTTATTATGAAATAACTATTCTGTGATAAACAGCCAGAATTGTTTCCTGCTGCAAGGAGAACGGTACCAGTGCGTCGAAACACCTGCGGATCAAGTCAATGAGGGTCCGAATATTAGAAACCGGTTTATTGTTGCTTGTTAAGATATTGTTGCCAAATGCCATAAAGAAATATTTGAAACACATTTTCAATTGAAAAGAGTACCAGTTCCCTCTGGATTTTCCTAATAATTGTTGAGAGGATATTCGATTTTTCTCAGTGATTTACTACCATTACTGCATATTATTGCCCTGAGGCGGGGTATTTATATGTTTTTTATCTGTTATCTCAAATCTTCCAGAAAATATTTTTATTAAGTGCAAAAGTATAATTCATAAGTTAAGAGGGTTAATGCAAATGCAATCTTTTTTTATCTCTGAATTATTGGCACCTATTTAATGCTTGGAGCAATATTAGTAGCGACTATCATATTTTATTCAGGAACCCTAAGTGCTCTGTGTACATTAGAGTGCCTAGAACAGGGTTCCTCAACTCAGAGCAATGGGGGTTGCACTGAAAAATGGAGTGGAACTAGTTTACAGGTTCATCTTTATCAAGGGTGTCAATCTCTTTGACAGAGTAAAACTGGTTTACAGGGTCATCTTTATCAAGGGTGTCAACCACTTTGATATTTGAACCAAAAAATAAAATAAAAACACTTCAATAAATGTCACTTTATATTTAATTAAATGGTTTCCAGATAAGACTATAAGAGATTGCGAAGACACATTGCTGACCTTAGAGGAAGCCTACACATGCCTCCCACTGTGGTGACAACAGAACTGCTCTTCCTCAATCAAAAGTCTGGCCACCAAAGCTCCATAATCAACGGCTTTACATTTAAAAAACAACATAGAAGACTGCTGGGATTGAATGCCAGCACAAACAATGACACAATTAATTCCAGCAAGAGCAAAAGCATCATCATAAGAAAAGCAATTAAAGAAAACAAGGCTTTCGAATAGAACAACCAAAACACTTAAGTGAATGAAGTGTCACTTAAAACTATTAAAATATAGACTCTGGGGAGGGGGGGTTATGGAAATTATTGTCATGGAGCATCTTTGTAGCGTAATGTCTTCCAAAAAAGATTTATTAAATGTTATAATAAAAATCAGGCTTCGGGGTTTTCAAGGCCACTTATCAATACATGCATTTGTAAATACGACCCAACCTGTCCCCACATCAGATTGTTCCCCGTTCAGGCTGAGCACAAGGTTCTTCTTGGACATCCGTCTTATCATAGCGTCTGGTCTTTTGTAGTGTGCAGTGAACAGTACATGACGACTGGCTGGTTTAATTCTAAAGGCACTCAGCACCACTCACAGTGTGGTCTAAAGGCACTCAGCACCACTCACAGTGTGGTCTAAAGGCACTCAGCACCACTCACAGTGTGGTCTACAGGTCTTGTGTTCAGCGAGGCACTCAGCCTGACGGACCGCGTCTATCCCCGCTTGGGTTGCCAGGAGGGTGAAGATCCGGAGAGCAGGAGTATCGAGCGCCGTGAGATCCACAGGCGAGTGTGGAGGAGAGGAAAGGACCAGGGAGCAGGAGGTCCACCAGTATTGACGGGAGCTCCACACAGGGCAGGGAGCAGGAGGTACACCAGTGATTACTGGGGGAGAAGACACACATTGGCCTTGCTGGACCATCAAGCCTCTAAAGATGCACGAGAGAGGAGCGGAGAAACACAAAAAGGTAGGCCAGGAGGCGCCCAGGAGAGGTTTGGGTAGGAGGAGGTGGTCAAGGGGTCTGAGGAAGGGGTGTCGGGGTCTGAGGATGCTAGCGGAGGTCACTCTCCTCCTCCTGAATGGTCTTCTTTATGCGGAGGAGCATGGTGGTCAACCACTGGTCCAACCGGGAGATGGTGTCATATTCCTTGACCTGAGAGACAGCGAAAGAGCGAGAGACAGAGACCAGAACAAACGGAGAGAAGACATTTACTTCCTGTAATTGATTCCACTTCCTTATTTCTGTTCATGTACTCATTGTGGTTCTGGTATTAGATCATGTGATGTGCTCCGCAGATGGGGGTCTTTGCCTTTCACTTCCTCTCCCTTCATGACAGTGGCACGACTTACTGATGAAGACACCACAAAACAGACTGACAACAGTTCCCCTTACCGCATCGGTGTATGCGTCCACATTCTGTTCTTCATATGCATCTAGAAGTTTCTGCAGAGAAAATAACAAAACACTATTAATCCTTTTAACCTGTAAAAACCAGAGTTAACAGTTGGTTTCCTCTCTCTCCCTTCATACCAGTCTCTCCCTTTACATATCTGTCAGCTATGACTTAGCCAGTGTAAATATGGGGCGAGAAATAGGTCAAACTAACCAGTACCTTACCTTCACTAGTTTACATTCTCGAGAATCAGAGAAGGCAGGGAACATATCTTCATACTTCTGCAGGGCCAGCTAGAAGACAGGAAATCAGTTTGGTTAGAGACAAGGCCTGCAAGCCTGGTGAAGGATGTGATTGAGAGAACTTGGTTGGAGTCCTACCTTGGCGTTGAGCATGTCCACACAAAAATGGCAGAGAGAAGCCTTGAAGAAGTAGTCTTTGGCGCTATACTTCAGCAGGGTGCTGTCCATTGCATTCGTGCCAACCTTAAAACACACAAATAAAACCATTATTATTAGACTGTCCATAAAGGAGTTTTACCGCTACAGGAAGTGGTATTAGAAGTGGTATCAAATCCCAATGGCCCAGGGCAGTAAAGATCTAGTTACTAGAACTGTCAAATTCTGTCAAAATATGACATTATTGAATTTTATTCAGACACTCATCGACAGATCTCACCTGCTCATAAATCTCTATGGCTTTCTGATATTCTCACCTGCTCATAAATCTCTATGGCTTTCTGATATTGCTCCAGCTGAGCTGCGTAAGTTGCCACCTTGAGAAAGCACTTGTTAGCAGAGCTTTGACAGAACAAGGAGAACGAGGGAGAGAGAGACGTTAGGAAGATGAGCTCACACCTACAGTAGATACACAGACATAATTCAGAAGAGCACGGCTATCTTATGGAACGTAAAACCTTATGTTGACTCTGTTCATTGCATTTGCAGGGCATTCGAAAAGTATTTACAGCGCTTCACTTTTTCAACATTTTGTTATGTTACAGCGTGTTCCAAAATGGATGAATACTGATAAAACATTTTTAAATGTTTGCAAATATATAATAAAAAGAAACAGATCTACATAAGCATTCACAGCCTTTGCCATGACACTCAAAATTGAGCGTCATGAACTTGTGTCATGTCTGGAACAAGCGGCATGTCTGGAGGGAACCAGGCACCGCTCATCACCTGGCCAATATCATCCCTAAAGTGACGCATGGTGGTGGCAGCGTGATGCTGTGGGGATGTTTTTCAGCGGCAAGAACTAGGAGACCAGTCAGGATCGAGGGAAAGATGAATGCAGCCATATACAGAGACAGTAACTTGCTCCAGAGTGCTATGGACCTCAGACTGGGGCGACGGCTCATCTTTCAACAGGACAACGACTCTAAGCACACAGCCAGAATAACAAAGCCTCGGGACAACTCTGTGAATGCCCTTGAGTGGCCTAGCCCGAGCCCAGACTCTGGAGAGATCTGAAAATGGCTGTGGGCCGACGCTCCCCATCCTACCTGATGGAGCTTGAGAGGTCCTGCAAAAAAAGTCTGAATCTGCCCAAAAATAGGTGTGCCGAGCTTGTATACATACTCAAAAAGACTAGAGGCTGTAATTGCTGATATTGTATTGTTTATATTTTTAGCAAATCTATAAAAAAAAAAATCAACAAACATTCTTCACTTTGTCATTATGGGGTATTGTGTGTAGAATTTGGGGAAAAAAACCCTCCATTTTGGAATAAGGCTGTAACATAACAAAATGTGGAAAAAGTGAAGCGCTGTGAATACTTTTAATCGACAGCATTGTTTAGTCAAAATCATATGCACTTTATAGCTGATAGTATCAATACACAAGTTCATGAGTTACTTGTGTATTATGTCTGTGGGTTTATATAAGAGTTAATTGTGTATTATTTCTATTGGTTTATGTATTAGGTAATAGTGTATTATGTCTGTGGGTTTATATCTGAGCAAATTGTGTATTATGTCTGTGGGTTTATATCTGAGGTAATTGTGTATTATGTCTGTGGGTTTATATCTGAGGTAATTGTGTATTATGTCTGTGGGTTTATATCTGAGGTAATTGTGTATTATGTCTGTGGGTTTATATAAGAGTTAATTGTGTATTATTTCTATTGGTTTATGTATTAGGTAATAGTGTATTATGTCTGTGGGTTTATATCTGAGCTAATTGTGTATTATGTCTGTGGGTTTATATCTGAGGTAATTGTGTATTATGTCTGTGGGTTTATATCTGAGGTAATTGTGTATTATGTTTGTGTTGCTACCTGTTGGATTCTTCTCCCTTGTAATAGTCTGCTGCCTGTTCATAGTGAGCAATAGCCTGCCGACAGAAACAATTTTCAGACACAACTCTTACCAGACAAGGACGTCCTCGGCCGTGTTACAACACCTGGCTAGCAAATCTCTGAGATCTGACGATCACTCTGTGTTCCAGCAATGAGGATATTAAATGATACAATGGGTCAGGTCAGGTTAGAGGGCAGACCGGCAGCTCCAAAACTGAGGGGAGGTTTTATCCATAAGATCTACAAATGAGGGAAGGGACAGATGCCTGCTGGCCTGTCTGACCTTATCAATGTCTACCAGCTCCGTCTCAAAGACCTCTGCGATGGAGATGTGATGTTTGGCTGCGATGGTGAACCGCCCCTATCAGAAAGCAGAGCGGGAGAAGAAAGTAGTGATTGAAATAAACAGAAACACACGTGACTGAGACCATGTAATAATCACAGTTATTTTACTGACGAAAAACACAATCATCTTCACGGAAGGAACATGGGTCTTTTGCGTCCTGTCAAATACAAGGGGATCAGACTTACAACAACTGAAAGTTCTCACCATGTCAGTGTAGATCTCGATGGCCCGGTTCAGACAGTTGATGGCCTCTGAGGGGGGAGGGAAATAAATCAGACACAGTAGAAACACATACAGGTTGTATTGGCTTCCATCTCGCCACTGTACTATACAGGCCTGATTAATTGAGTGGCTTCCATCTCGCCACTGTACTATACAGGCCTGATTAATGGAGTGGCTTCCATCTCGCCACTGTACTATACAGGCCAGATTAATGCAGTGGCTTCCATCTCGCCACTGTACTATACAGGCCTGATTAATGGAGTGGCTTCCATCTCGCCACTGTACTATACAGGCCTGATTAATGGAGTGGCTTCCATCTCGCCACTGTCCTATACAGGCCTGATTAATGGAGTGGCTTCCATCTCGCCACTGTACTATACAGGCCTGATTAATGGAGTGGCTTCCATCTCGCCACTGTCCTATACAGGCCTGATTAATGGAGTGGCTTCCATCTCGCCACTGTACTATACAGGCCTGATTAATGGAGTGGCTTCCATCTCGCCACTGTACTATACAGGCCTGATTAATGGAGTGGCTTCCATCTCGCCACTGTACTATACAGGCCTGATTAATGGAGTGGCTTCCATCTCGCCACTGTACTATACAGGCCAGATTAATGCAGTGGCTTCCATCTCGCCACTGTACTATACAGGCCTGATTAATGGAGTGGCTTCCATCTCGCCACTGTACTATACAGGCCTGATTAATGGAGTTATGCAAAAATTGTTGTCCTTCTGGTATGTTCTCCCATCTCTGCAGAGAACCTGTGAAGTTCTGTTAGAGTGGCTATTTGATTCTTGTTCACCTCCTCGGACCAATTCTTTCCTAATGATTTATTTTGGCCAGGCGGCCAGATCTAGGAAGAGTCTTGGTGGGTTCAAACTTCATACATTTCATAATGATGACTGCAACTACAAACACTCTATGCTTGAACAATTTCCCCAGATCTATGCCTCAACAAAACTCTCTCTTGTTTACGGACAGTTTCTTCTTCAGGCTTGTGTTTTACTCTGACATGCCCTGTAAAGGACGGAACAACATGTTTAATCAAATGAATTTGCCACTACTGAACTCTAATCAAGCTCTACAGAGACCTCAAGGGTGATGCAAGCCCACAGGATGCATGAGCTCAGCTTGGAGTGTCATAGCAAAGGTTCTTCATATTTATGTGCATGAGATATTTGTAATATATATATATATATTAAGAACAAAATGTACAGAAAGTGATTGGGTCTGTATTGAAAGTAAGCGCATTCCTTGGTATTTGTGTGTCCCACTCGATAGTAATTGTTTAAAACATATGTAATCGGTCTAAATCACTCATGCTTGTTCAGATGCTGCCAAAGGCCCCAATCTGCAGGAGAAAGTCAATGTTTCATTTCTTTGGAGAAAAATTAACCCAACGCAGAGAGAACAGCTAAGGACACAGTCATAACATAGTAACAGCCTTATCATGTGAGGTCATTGTACCTCAACACAAGCAACCCAATTCTGACATTTTCCACCCACTGATGATTGGTGCTGGAATCCACACATCAGATCTCTTTCATAACTAATCTTATCTTGGTCAGAACACCAATCAGTAAAAAACAAATACATGCATGCATGTCTAAACAGCGAGGGGAGAGAGGAGTGGGGGGGGAGCAGAGGAGAACCTTGTGGGTCGGCTTTTTTGAAGGCGTTTCCAGCGTCTATAAAGTTTGTGGCAGCATCATGTTTACTTTGCATCTGGAGGTGAAGTCGAGCAGCCTGGCAGAACGCGTTACCTGCAGCTGAGACACACACACACATACACATATTATACAGCCCTTACAATGCTATAGGGAACCAGATCCCCACACCAACAATATCACAGTCTTCTCACCAGACCAGTTCTTTGCCATCTTGTACATGTTCGCAGCCCGGGCATACATGTCGCAGGCCTCCTCCATTTTGGATGAACCTCTGCATGAAGAAGAGGAATAGGAATAAAACTGCCTGAGCAGCTGGTCAACACGACAGGCGTTGTTTCAATAAAGAACTGTGACATTACTGGGGAAATACTATGTTATATTGTCAGTTTTGTGTGTGTGTGTGTGTGTGTGCGCAATAGAAAGGTCAGTGGGGCAATTTAAAAAATTGAAAACAGCCTGTGGTATTGGATAGGGGTAAAGGGCCCAACTAGTAACACTAGATCCGAACGCTAGACGTCATCATTTCGACATCCGCTGTAGACGGGCAGTGAAGTAGTGAGGTTGATAAACAAGAGGTCATAGAATTAGTAAAAAAAATAAAACTATACTCTAACGTGATACAAGGCAATACAGAATACTATAGGAACACAATAAAATGCACGTTAGAGTGATTGAACTGTAATCGACACTGTTTTTGTACTTCACAAATGCTAGCTCCACAGTAGAGTAAGTGTTGACTATTGTTAGCTGCTAGTTAGCTGGGTGAGAAAATAACACCATTAGCCAAGTAAACCAAACAAGTTCGTGAATGGTTAATAGGTAGCTTCTCCTAAACAATAAACTGTTTTTAGACGTATAACTGTTGCTCGAAAATCTTTTTCAAACGTACAACACAGCAACAATACTGTGAAACCCAATGGCAAGATTGCTAACGCAGATAGCTCTCTGGACCGCTCACCCAAATAACGCCCCAAAAAACGACTGAGATGATTTGAGTTTCTTTTCAGCCTCAGCAATGAGAGCCGAGGCTTCCTTCTCTTTTCCAGAGTTATCCATGTTTTCAACAGCTATGTAGCTAGTTTAGTTATTCCGGCAGCCGAACAAGGAACACAACACCGTCTAACTCAGTATCCACATTGA
The DNA here is from genome assembly GCA_016801125.1 of Novumbra hubbsi. Taxonomy (NCBI): domain Eukaryota; kingdom Metazoa; phylum Chordata; class Actinopteri; order Esociformes; family Umbridae; genus Novumbra; species Novumbra hubbsi. The sequence goes on from JACXGK010008089.1 coordinate 20,103, forward strand.
TTCTTCCTGTCACATCAGTGATGCCACCACAATGTAACTATCACCCCTCTCACGTGACAAGGGACCTCGAAGACAATTGTTCACGTAACTTTTACAAGGGCTGGTGTTCTCTGAACTAACGAACAATTTAACAATGTTCATGCCCTAAGTTTGGCCTCGTTTTTTGTAATGTCGTAGGAATCCTCTGAAATAGATGGCCAAGTCGAGTTAGTAATTTCTGAAGTTAAATTCTCCCTATGCAGAATAACACATAAAACAGTGTTCTGTGAAAAATATATAATTATTCTGAAACGTTTTCGGGTTGAATGTTTATTGTAAAATATTTGACGATGGTGCAAAAAACGATCGGTGACGCTCTCTAGTGGGTAGTGACTGTAGCAGTATTTGTTTAGGTTTTATGAGAAATCCCTTTTAAATTTGCAATTTCTCTTGACACACTTTTTTCTAATATGAATCGTTTTTAATAACATAATGCAAAATTATTTAATCTCTCGTCAAATGCCCTACATTTTCCATGAATGCATGCTGAATATACAGAACATAAGAACATTGGAAACCAGGGGAATATTATGTTTTATTATCAAGAGGCCATATAATGATTTGATTGTAACGCCTAAAACATAATGACAAGAACCTTCTGTAACCACACCCAAATGGGCAAATGTCATTGAGCCCTCGTTCCTCTTTAACCAATCACTGAGTGTAAACAACAACCAAAACCACGCCTCCTGGTAAAACAGTTGTTTAAACAGCAACAACACTTTCCCTATATGGTGGAGGTATTATATCCGCTGTATACACAATAAACATTATCACCCCCACTTTTATTCCGTAGGTATTTAAATCTCGGCCAATCACACAACAGGCTATATTTAAACACTAATAAAACAGCTTTGTCACTAAAGTAGCTCTAGAGCAGGAGGGGATTGCCATTTATTTGCCTGTAATTTAAAGTGACACTCAATCCCTTACTGCAATATAGGCTATTACCATAAATACCCTTGTTATGATCACAATCTCAGGTATGCGAATCGCCTTATATAACATAATAAATTATGATGGATCAAAACACGAGATGATGTACCCATTAAGTTCTAGTTTCATATTGTAAAGATATAACAATGAAGTGGCATTACAAAACTGCATACAGTTTCAAAATGCTCGGTTTGTTGACAGTAAAGTAAAAAGATGACAGAGCATACTTTTTTTCTCGTATGAACTTTAGATTTTGCTGTGACAACGGGGTGGATTCGTTACTAAAGAGTTAATTATTTGTAGTTACTATGATGGATAGTAAAACATAATGGCCATTTGAGAGATGTTTCGACCGAATGCACAATGAACGTACACAACGATTTTGAACAGGCGAAATCAACGGTCCTCCGTTTCCTGCCTGTAGCTGGGTCCTGTATGGAAGCCCGTGCGAGGCTGTACTGGAGACCCCGCGCTGCCTGCACCTCTATCGTCTCGGGTGAGTTTGTTACAATGTAGCAATTTCTCTATTAATCTGAATAACTATAATAAAGCTGCAACATTTGCATACTGCAAGCGTATAGCAAACCTTGCATCTGCCGTGATCAAAATGCCGTAGTCCTGCGAGGCACGGCAAGCCGTTTCATTTTCCAACGAATTCCCAAGCATACCCCCTGGTCCAAGAAGACTATTCCAACATTAACTCATATTTTGCTTGCAAGGAGAGCTAGCTACGCAATTACATTTAAGGCAAACAAAATACTGATTCGCGCTATCTACGATGTAACGCTGCTGTGCATTACAAATGTTGTGAAAATCGAAATCCGCTTGTTATGTGTTTAAATGTAAAATGTAGACTACGCCGGAATCTTCCCACAAATGTTGATAGTCGTTTAGCCAGCTATCTAACGTTAGCAGCTAATGCTAACGAAATGAAAGCTATGCACCAAATGATTCAAAAAGCAAGTAGATTCAGACAATTTAAGACACCAAACGAACATGCGAATTGTTTTAAGAGATAATGTGTACCTAAAGGGCAAAACGAGTACATGATAATGTGCCTATATTATATCCATGCAACGCTACGTAAAAACACCAAAGCTAGCTAGCTGCTCTCGCAGTGTCCCTCCATTCAAATGTTGCGCACCGCTCTTCTTCTCTGCCCTGCTGGCTGTGCAATGGCTACGACCGCTTTTGCTAACTACCCACATACTGGAGAGCGGCAAATGGAGATTTGTCCTGGTTTTCTTTTTTTTGTAGAACTCTGGTTTTATCGGTGCAAACCCGTCGCTTTGGTACCCGCCTACCTAATCTCAGAATCTGATCTAATGTAACTTTGGCTAGAAACGTAACTTATTTTGTCTGTACTCGATATGATCATAGAGATAAAAAAAAACAACTGTTTTCAACAACCTCTTTGTACAACTTGCGAGTTCAGTCAACATTCGTCATCTCTGAATTGACCTATTACTACTCTTGTATACTAGAAATATCAGAAAATGAAATGGTGACAGAGGGAATGAAAACCGCGCTTTTTTACCCGAGTCAGTGTATGGTTCCTTATAAACAGAGCATCACATTTCATTGTGATGACAGCTTGTAGTGGCCGGATGCTTTTGACAATTAAAAGGCAATGAGGTGTTTTGTTTATGTATGTTTTTTATACATTCTTTGTCTACACATCTTAGATAGATTTAATTGCAAGGTATTATATAGGATGCATTCCTAATGAATTATTATGATTTAAAGATACACAACCATTGTCATTACTACTGATGGTCTGGGGGACAAAGTTCAAAATAAAAAATTCTACCCTTCCTTAACATGTCTGGTTAGAGGCTGAGATGACCTGTCCTGACACTATTTCAACCTGATAATTGTTTCTCTTCCCCTGTTGGTTGCATTTGATCTGTTAAGTTTTGCTCAGTTCTTTCCATGGTGGGCTTTTGGGTTTTACTCTGTGTTTTGAGTCACAATATCAGTATCGAAATATTCAAAGTATAATTGCACAAAACCAAAACATTGTTTAGTCTTTGTTTGGTCATGGTTTACTTTCGCTTTTTTGTTGTTGTTTTTTTACAGTGGCAAATGAGGTAACGCAGGATGGCTATGTTGTGATTACGTTCAGAACCTTCTGAGGAACTTGTAGCCTGTGACCTTGGTGAACTTGTTCTTTCTGTCAGAGCAGAAAATGGAGAGACCTTGCCACAACTTCCCCTGAGCGATTATCACTCTTTTCATGCAGCCAGCAGTTGGTTTCCTTGTGAAGAGAGGGACAGGTTTCAGTTTTCCGTGAGTGAGGCAGAGCTTCCTCACAGCAGGTGTGATGCAGAGAGCTTCCTCACAGCAGGTGTGAGGCAGAGAGCTTCCTCACAGCAGGTGTGAGGCAGAGAGCTTCCTCACAGCAGGTGTGAGGCAGAGAGCTTCCTCACAGCAGGTGTGAGGCAGAGAGCTTCCTCACAGCAGGTGTGAGGCAGAGAGCTTCCTCACAGCAGGTGTGAGGCAGAGAGCTTCCTCACAGCAGGTG